>JAOXJP010239890.1:0-23345 GCA_025762735.1 Platanus orientalis | reverse complement strand
ATATATACCCATCTCACCCTCCTTAGTACCTAACTTATGATAAAGGTCATCATATGCCTTGAATTTTGCATCACTTAGAGCCTTCTTAGCTTCTTTTTTAGCATTTTTATATTTTTCTAGGTCTTCTATATTTTTCATCTTTTGCCAATTCTTAAACAAGATAGAAAGTGGTTATGTGAAAGTATTACTATATATTGTTGGCATATATGGAAACACAGAAATCTAGTTGACTTTTGAAAAAAAAATAGTTGAACATGGACTTGATAATTTATAGTACTTGCATAATAGTAAATGAACTAGTGATTTTGAATCAAAGTAGGAAAATGAAAGGATTAAAGGAAGCTGTTGGACACCTTTAACTAAAGATCAAATTAAGTTTAATTTTGATGGCACTATTTCTATTAGGAAGCTCAAAGCAAGCATGAGCATTGTTCTACGTAATGCAGATGGAGAACCTCTTATCTTAAGGGTAAAGTATAGAACAATTTGTTCACCACTGTAAACAGAATGCGAGGCTGCTCTACTTGTCTTACATTCAGTAGTTAGAGATGAAAATATCTTATTATTATCCATATTCAGTTCATATTTGTGTTTGTTTAAAGCAAATATGAACCTACATGTATCTGATTTGATTAAATATTCATTCATTTAAAAATGTCCAATTGCAAATGAACCATATATATATATATGGTGATTGGATTATTGTTGATATTTATAGGCCTGAGTAGTAGCGAATCAATGGAGATACCGTTTGCCTCCTTTTCCACGTTCCTCGCCACGCCTCCCTGTTCCTTCTGTTTTTCTTTCCTTTTTTTAATGTGTCATGCTAGCTGTAGAGGATATTCTCTCTTGGTAATGGCTGCTAGATTGTTCTCATTTTCAAATATAGAAAGTTGGGTTTCTACCATTTCTTATGTGGCGAGGACTTCTAGAGATCCAACGCTTGTCATGGTCATGACTCCCTTGTTTGGTATTGGGTGGTTTATGCAATACCCCAAGAGTGAAACTGAGGGTTTTGAAATGTTGGGTACCAAAGGGTTAAGTAAGTGGCTCGGTGCTCTCTATGCAAGCCTGGGTGTCAGAAGGTTGTCAAGTAACGAGGCCTCTCGTTGGTGGCCTTAATATCTTTTAGGTTATGAGACCGGGTTGGTTTCCTCCCCAGGTTGGTTTCCTCAGGGACTTGCTGTATTAATTTCTTTAGGATTAGGGATCTGCGAATTTATCGTGATCGGTTTATAGGGGCCTTGGTATCTTTATATATATATATGTTCTCTTTTAGCTTTCATATTTGCGCTTCTCTATAACTAGTTTCATAGTGAAGTTTAAATCTGAATTTTAGTGCTAAGATATGCTAATTATTAGCTTCTCTTTTGCTTTCTACCGGAAACAACTAGATCAATTTTTAATAGTTTATTGTTTTTGAGAAGTTTCTCTCTCATATGGGGATGGGCAGCTTTCTTTGTATAGGAGCAAATGTTCCACTCCTAAATTGTCTACTCCCCATGCTCCCAGACACAAAGGCTGGAATGTGTAGAATTTAATCCCTAAAAACAGGTTTTTAGAAAAAGCTCCACGTGCCAACCTTGGGAGTAGAATATTTACTCCCTTGTATAAAGGACATGTAGGTATTATTTGTATTATATTCTTAGCAATAAAATCTTTATGTGCAGTTCATGAATACATATGAGAACCATAGCAATGCTTGAATGATTGTCTGTAATGAAAAAACCTTTGTAGGTGTGCCATAGATTGACACATTGTGTGCCATAGATTGACACATTATGTGGTTTTGAATTTGGTGCCCCTTTTTTGGACACCTACTTTTTCAACTGAACACTTTTTTGGACATTTTTATCATTAATGCACCATGTGTCAGCTTATAGTTGTTCACAGAGACATTATTTATTTATTTGAAGGGAGGAAGATATGGGAATAGATAGGAGTGATTTTAGGCTTTAATCATGAGGGCTTGACAGAGAGAAAACCAGAGACAATTTTAATTGTATAATTTCCATAATTATTAGAAATAGAAATGAGCGTGAGAAAAGGAAATGGACATTTTAAAATTGGATGGTTGAGCTTGTTTAAGGGAAATACTGTGAAACGGTGTTACAGTTTCTTGCTAACAATTTTTTTTTTTTCTTTTTTATGTTTCTCCAAAAAAAAAAAAAAAAAGATAAACATTTTTTATGTGAGAAATGATTCCCTGCTAATTATGATTATTTCTAACACCTTATTGCCCACAAAAGAAAGATTTTATATGACGAAAACCTTTTGATCTCCACTAATGTTGGTATAGAAATTGTCATGATACCATATTCTTTTTGTTCTTGTTCTTGGTAAAAGAAATTTTTACTACTAATGGGAAACATAGCATTTAAAACGAGACTGCTTTGCAAAGCTTGACTAAATTATGTGCCTCTTGGTTGGCATCTCCCATATTATCCTTATTGGAGATGGTAGACTCCCCTTTCTAGGGTCTTATTTGCTTGTCCAAACCCAGTTAGTGTATGAAGGTTGTCAATTTATCGTCCCATTTAAAATTAAAAATTGTTGCCGAAAATCAAACACCAGTTTTGCATGATGGGCCTTTTAGATGGGGTTGGCTTATTGTATGAGCTAGAAGAGCCATTATTCTTCAGGGCATTTTGGTGGACAATTACTAAACCCAGTCTTCAACTTTGTATGAATTTATTAAGAGTAAATTAGGAGAAACACAAATAAATATACTTCAATACCCCCTCAATAAGAATACTAGTCTCTCCCAGGAAGACTTGAGGAACTAGGTGCAAGTTCACGATGCATGCACGCACTTGCAGCTACATCTAGGAGAATACTTATACTTCCACAGAGATTCGAGCTCACAACCTAGCTCTCTAATACTATTTTAAGAGTAAGAGTGAATAACCAATTCTCCCAAAACCTTAAGGTATTAGGAGATAAACGAATTAATATATATACTTTAACATACTGACTACTTAGCTAACCTTCATTTGCGAAGATTAAACTATTTCAGAGTGGTTGGTTTACTATAGATATCTACTAATCATGTGAAAATAACAGATTTAGTCCTCAAGAGTGGCTCCTCGACACTCATGGTATTTTTCCTTCTGAGTTATGGGTTGCAAATTCAGCTTGATCTACTTGATTCAGCTTGAACTACTTTATTCAGCGGTTAGAATAACACTTTCGATTCAAATCCAATAGTAGGTAAAACTGGACCAAACCCTTTTGCATACTAATAGGGTTCCTGGTATTCATACAGTCAACATAGCTGGCCCTTTAAGGGCTGCAAATCAGCGCCAAATTATTTTTGGGTTAGGAGGTCAGCCCAAATTTAGTACAAAGTTGTAAAAGCCTATCCATAATTGGCCCAAGCCTCAACTCAGCCCATTATAAAAGTGGGCTTCAGGCCAAGTTCAGTCTGCCCAAACTTAAGAGCCCATGGGTTGTGAAGCTTTTGAATAACTAAAGTCACGCTAGTCCAAACTGACCAAATGTGGGGTCATGAAACAGGTTTAAGCCATCCCAGCCAAGTTGAAGCTCTACACCTTTTGTTTAAAATCTGTGTGAAGAAATGACTTTGCCATTCTTCATCTCATTCAATCCTTTTTGAAGCTCCCCAACAAAAGACTCTCCACACTATGTTGAGGGTCCAGTTGATAAGCTGGCTTCCTACATGGTTGCCACAACTCATCTTGCCACCAGCCTAGAGTGGGGCCTTCCAAGAAATAAAGAAAAAAAACCTATGACTCATAGCTTAAGAAACTGGTCTTTCAAATTTGTTTAATTTTTGAAAGATGGGTTGAATGTTTCTGCACATTCTGATTATTTTATTAGGGTTCTAATGTGGTATTACTGGCATTTTCTTCTTTTGCACAGATTTGGATTTTTAGGCTGTGTTTGGAAGCCACCTGTAATGAAATCATTTCATTTCAAATTCCCAAGGCATTTGTTTCCATAAGGTGACGGTTCAACATGAACTCATTCAAATTTATACTTGAAAACATATATCATTTCATTTTATAAAAAACCTAAGATGACTTCATTTCTAATTTTAGTTAACAAATTAATATAAATCTGAATGAGTTCATTTTGAACCATTTATGGCTACAAAGGCCTTGGGAATTTACAATGAAATGATTACATTACAGGTGGCTGCCAAACAGGCCCTTAATAATTTTTTTAAAGGAAATTGTCCCCTTAAACTTGTTTGTATTCACATGAAAATTTTGCCTAATTCCGGTCTATATACCATCAATGAGATGATTTACTGATTGAATAGTTCTGCCCATTAATTGTAGAGTGACGTGTATGGAAGGTGATGGCTTGTAGTTCAAAAATAATTCACTTGATCAAATTAGCTCTTTTAGAAATTGGGTTCTTTAACTCCATACCTTGATGACTTGTATGAGATGTCCAAGAATTATTCCTTCCAATATTTGACCAGCTTTTAGATATTCTATGACAAAAAAGAAAGAGACTTTATTCAGTCAGATTCGCTTCTCTTCTTTCTATTGTTTGGTTTGGTTTAGTTATATGTAAAGGTAGTCTATGTTTTCAAAGTTGTGAAAGATATGAATGACACATAGCATTTAAATCTCTCTCTCTCTCTCTCTCTCTCTCTCTCTCTCTCTCGATGGGATCCATTCTCTCTCTTATCAGCTTTATCAACCACACCAAATTTTGATCTGGGTCTACATCAGGATCATCCAACCACACCTAATTCTTTAATTAATTTTGTTTCTTATGAACTAAAAGAATAGAAGCATGGCTTTTTGCTCTTTGAAATCAACTCTCTCAAAGATCATCAGGTGCATCAACCACACCAAATTTTGGTCCCAATCAACATATGGACCATCCAACCAAATATTAGGCTAAACTATTCATCAATTTTGTTACTAATGAGATAAATGAGGAGCAGAATTGGCTTCCAGCTCTTTGAAACTGAAACTTGGGAGTTTGATTCATCTTTAAGGAGGGTGTTTGGCTACAAGTAGAGCTGTCAACAGTTGGATTCGAATCAGATAGAGGCATATCCATATTTGTATTTGTTTATTTAATCGAATATCGGATCAAATTCGAATGTTGTACAAATATTTACGAAAACAATAAGGACTTAGGAATTATAAAGATAGAAGAGGATTGATAGATCAACGTGAGAATGGGGAATTGGCTATTGGGGGCTTTCCAATATTCAAATTGGGAATGGGAGATGAGAAGTGGGTTACGGTTAAAGTTATTGTATTCATATGTTGTATTCTACATAACATGTCCTACAATATTATAATATAAATATTAATTTCAATGTATACGGATTTTAGTGGAATAATCAAATTGGATATAGATGCATTTGATTCGAATATTAGCAGATCGAATAGGGATAAAAATTGGAAAGTTGACAGCCCTAGCTACAAGGTTAAATTTTGTGCAGCTTAGCACATGCATTTAGTCAAATAAGCTGACGTTTGGCTATACATAATTGATGGTCATCCTCATCGGTCTTCATGGGTTGTTGCAACTATAAATCAGGTACCAAAAAGGGAAAAATAAAAAATTATTGTAAGCCTCACCATACACTGTTTTACCATTTTTCGTTTATCTAGGGTCGTATCTTTCATGCCTGTCTTTTTCTAGTTTTCTTCTGGTGCATTTTTCTCACCAATGCTGTCAATGACCTTTCTTGACATGACCAAAAACTACATCTTTGACCCCAGCAAGTCAAATTTCAGCCTCTTGTTGAAAGTTGAGGAACAAATGTATAAAATTTTCTCACTAGAGCATGAATCTGGTTGGATCTAGGTGGGTGGGATCCATGTTTGGAGGTACAAATCTTTCTTTTTATTAAGGAAATGATTCATTAAGACTAGAAGGGAGGGCCCAAGGTCTCTACAACATATAGCTGCTTAAGCTCAAAACACCAACTGTTCACCCGTAGTAGAGAAGCTAGAGACCCCTTAGCTTAGTCAAATTTCAAGCTACTTCTCTCCTAATATGGGGGAAGACAACTTGCTCAAAACTTAAAAGCTATCACTTTGCACTTTGCACTTTGAGACATCATGCTTAATCGTCTAGGGGTATTCATTCATTTTTCCAAGCAAGATGTTAAATACATAAAGGCATCCCCTCCCTGGAAGAGCTGCGAGACATTTTTGAACACCGTAGAATTAGCATGAGTCATTTGCTTTGACTTAGCCGCCACCATTCTACCTACTATTTTGCAATAATTCCTAGTCCAATTTTCATAGATGTTAAGGCACCAGCTGCATCAAAATTAACTTTAATTTAATCTTCTTGAGATACAAATCCAAAACAAATCTTTTACTTTCTGACTTCTCTAAATGTCATATAGCAAGAATCTGTTTGGATCTGAGGCCTCCATCTGGATCCAATCAAATTTAACATTATTTAATGGAATCCAAATTCGATTTGTATTTGTTTACACCCAAAAAGTGCAGCATGTGATTGGTGGGATCAGATAGAGTTGTGATAACTTTGGATTTTTTGAAAGGCTTTCACATTGCCCAGAAAAGGGAGAGAAGTTGAAGAAGATTGAGAATTATTAGATGACGACATGTGGCGGAAGGAGATCTCTATGACAAAATATTTCTAGAACATGAACAGAAGGCACAAAATGAAAGAAAACTTTGACCAACAACTATAATAGAAAATTGGAGCCTAAAGAAAGACATGTGAGAGCTGAAGAATTCCCAAAGAGAACTATGGTGTAGAGAAAAGAAAAGAATGATGGGTCATGTGGACTCAATCAACAGTAATCACATAGTTACAAGTTTAAAGATGTAGGAGAAAACATAGCTAATTTCCATGAATGTGCAATCATGGAAGACATGGCATTAACCACACAAGAAAAATCTATAAAAGGAGAAGATGATGAAGGAAAATGGACACCTCCAACACATCATCAACAACAACAACAATGTTTCCAACAAATTCATCAGTTTATCAATTTATCCACACACATTTAGGATTATCTTATTTTTAGCCTGCTTTACTCGTGTTCTTTCACTTTAGAATGGAATCCATACCCTGGAATTTGTCATCAACAAGTTCTTAGGAGCTTGACATATAAATTTTGGTTAGGTTCTGGAAGTTTTGTTCTCTAGCCTATAATTTGTCATCAACAAGTTCTTGGGGGCTTGACATACGAATTTCAATCTGATAAAGTTTTGTTATCTGGTATGTAATTTTTCATCAACATGTTCTCAGGAGTTTAGTATTTAAATTCTTATCATATTTGGAAACCCACCCTGATCTATAATTTGTTATCAACAAATTCTTAAAAGCTTGGCATATAAGTTTTAGTTAGTTTCTTAAAACTTTAGTGTGTAATTTATCATCAACAAGTCCTTAGCTGCTTGGTATCCAAATTTTAGTCTAACTTGGGGGCTTTGTAAGTGATTATTTCATTGATTAATGTTCATTGCTTGGGTTTATTCATTTCATATTATTGTTGTTACAATGAGAAAATTGGTAAAGTCCTTATCTATAAGGCAAAAAGAATTCATTTGGAAAGAAGAACGCTCTCCTTTCCAAAATGCCTGATTTTATTTTGGTGGTTGAATAGATGACCAAAAAGTCTTTTTTTTTTGGTTCTCTTGCGGTCTACTTTGGCACCTAGGGTTGTAAGAAAGTTCAAACATTGTGCTCATGTGGTATTGACATGCTCGTAAACCAATTTCTGTCCAACACCTAGTTTTGGCATGCTCAGTGAGACTACAAAAAAATATTGTCAAGACACAACATTCTATAAGTAAAAAAAAAAAGAAAAATATCACTATCCTAAGCCGTAATAATGGAATCCATAGTTTGAATTATTTATGAGCTAAAAAGGGGCTTATAGATATCATACTTAAGAGTTTCAGTAAATCCATGATAAGCTGGATGATCCTAACACATGGAAAAATGTTGTGCCTAGATGAAAAACAACATCATGTCATACAGGCCACAAAAATACAAATTTCGGTCACTACTATCATAATGGTTGTCGTAGGGGAACAATAGATCTCCTTTTTCACCACCACAAGTGAACCTAAGCTATGCAGGCCTTAGGAATGTAAACTTCAATTAAAATGGTCATTCTAATCAAAATGTAAATAACGACCAAAAATTTCCTTGTAGCCCATTGTTCACTTAATAGGGGTTTGGGGGCATTGGAGGTCTCATATTTCAACACCACAAATGGACCTAAGACATAAAAGCCTTGGGAATGTAAACTTTGATCAAAATGACCATTCTAATAAGAATGTAAATAATGATTGGCATTTTATTTATAGCCCACTATTTACCGTACAAGGGCCCCGGGGGCATCTATTGCTCCAACAATCAAAGGGGCATGGTAAATCTCTTAATCTACCACCATAGATGGAAAAAAATGCCATTATGATTGGCATAGCTAAAATAATTGGCAACAATAATGGTCAAAATTACTGAAGTTTTACTTATGAACTATTGTTTACTACACAGAGGAACAATATGTTTGCTTTTCTTACACTACAAGTGGAACCATGCTATACAAGCTTTCTGAATACAAGTTTTAATCAAACTAGCTAGAATGAAAATAATAGCCAAAATTTTAGTTATATCCAATTGTTTTTTGAATAGGGTCTTTGGGGCATAATAGGTATTCTTTTCAACCACCACATGTAGAAGAGATTGGTCATGTGCAAGCTCCTCAAAAGAAGAACAATCCGCCACTAACTAATAGTGTCAACATACAATACGGCCTTAAAGGCTATCATGACCAAAATGATGGTTACTACAACTATGTGCCATTGTAGGATGGTAGATTTAGGTGACAATCATCACCATCATGATTAATACAAGTTGAAAATGTTGGCCTAACTCCTTAAAAGATGAATGAGAGGATACCAACAAAGAAATGCATTGGAAAAAAATTCTAATATAGAAAATGGCCCTAATGGTTGTCATGGCCGAAATAACAAGTATTACAATGATATGCCATTGCAAGATGGCGGACTTGGGCATACACCATCGCTTAAACGGCCTGGGGATAGCAAGTTGATTTGCCAGTCAAGCCTAAATCATATGGGCCACCGTTGCCACAAAACAACCTCAAGTACAGGTTATTTTAAATCAGAACAAGGTACAAAATAGTAACAAAGTCCCAAAAATATCTTATTTTTTGGGAAAGACAATCAATCTATGATAAAATACATTGGCCACTCTACAATACATTATAAAGAGACATTGGCCAATGATTTTTTTGAAATTGAAGTTACTTACAAATTCATTTGTAATTCTAACATTTGTATCGTATATAAATATGTCTTTTAATTTGGTTATAACATGACAATTAAAGAAGCCACTAAATGTTAACTTATTATGTTGTGTTTTCGTTAGCTTAAATTATATCCACAACTAGAAATCAATCATGACCAATAAAAATCATATGACTAACAAAAATCTGTCAAAGAAATAATAATTGAAAAATGACCATAATTGGAAGAAGAAAAAAAAAGTGGCCACATTTGATGAAAATGGAACGATTTACAATTTTGCCCATTATTGAGAAATTTAGGTTGTAATTAAAAATTGATCACAATAAAAAAATTGTGACAATCGATTAAAAGTTTTTATCAACCAATTGATTAATTGATAAGTGGAACCAGTGTTAAAAGATGGCAAATAAAAAGCCATTAGTTTTAGTTCATTATATTATGTTTCTTCA
This sequence comes from Platanus orientalis, assembly GCA_025762735.1. NCBI lineage: Eukaryota > Viridiplantae > Streptophyta > Magnoliopsida > Proteales > Platanaceae > Platanus > Platanus orientalis. Next base: position 13,636 of record JAOXJP010239890.1, on the reverse strand, counting down.
AATTTTATAAATTCAAAGAGATGGGAAAACAATGTTTACACTCAAAAAGTGCAATACATGACAGGTGGGACCAGATACAGTTGTGAGAACTTTGGATTCTTTGAAAGGCTTCCACATTGTCTAGAAAGAGAGAGAAGTTAAAGAAGATTGAAAATTATCAGATGATGACATGTGACAGAAAGAAGTTTCTATTATAAAATATTTTTATAACATGAACAAATGGCACAAAATAAAGGAAAACTTGGAACAACAACTACAATAGAAAATTGGGGCCTAAAGAGAGACGTGCGAGAGCTGAAGAATTCTATAAAAGAACTACGATGCAGAGAAAAGAAAAGAATGATGAGTTGTGTGGACTATCAACAGTAATCACATAGTTAAATGTTTAAAGATATAGGAGAAATCATTGCAATTTCCATGAACATGTGAACATGGAAGACACGGCGTTAACCACACAGGAAAAGTCTATAAAAAATGGGAAGATGAAGAGGAAAATGAACACCTCCAACACATCATTAATAACAACAACAACAATAATAACACAATAATGTCTCCAATGATTGAAGTCATCAGTTAATCAATTTATCCACATAAATTTTGAATTATCTTATTTTTAGCCTGTTACTCATGTTTTTTCACATTAGAATAGAATCTCTATAGTTTGTCATCAACAAGTTCCTAAGAGTTTGGCATATAAATTTTGGTTAGATTTAGAAAGTTATGTTCCCTGCTAGTTTGTAATTTGCCATCAACAAGCTCTTAAGAACTTGTCATGTAAATTTCAATTTAATAAAGTTCTATTCTCCAGTTTGTAATTTGTTATCAAAAAGTTCTTAGGAGCTTGGTATACAGATTTTAATTAGATTTTGGAAAACCTAGTACATAATTTGTTATCAACAAGTTCTTAGGAACTTGACATATAAGTTTTAATTAGTTTCTAGAAACATCAGTCTATAATTTGTCATCAACAAGTCTTTAACAGCTTTATATCCAAATTTCAGTCTAACTTGGAGGCCTTGTTAGTGATTGTTTTATTGATTAATGTTTATTATATAAGTTTATTTTATTTTATATTATTGCTGTTATGGTGATAATTGTTGTGAAGTCCTTGTCTATAAGGTAAAAAGAACTCATTTTGAAAGGTGAACCTTCCCATTCCCAAATAGCTTGCTTTTATTTTGGTAACTGAACAGATGACCGAAAATCTTATTTTCCAATTCTTTTATAGTCTGCTTGGATGTCTGGGGTCGTAGAAAAGTCAGGACCTTGTACCCACATGGCACTAGCACACCTACACACCAATTTATGGCTGACATTATCTCAGGATTCAGATCAATACATGGAACTCGGACTCTACTTTGAATCTCATAACAGTCACAATTTTAGGAATCAAACCCAGTAAATATGGATATGTAGAGATCTTGGATCTTGGGCCATTTCAGTTGCATCAATGACATCGTATTGTGATCGTATATGGTTTAGTGAAAGAAATCATAGTGTTTAGAACTGGCTTTATTAATGAATTTATAACTGTCGTTGTTAAACTGTTGTACTCATTATACTGGCTGCTCCCTATTGCTTTTGACCATTATTTTAGGTTATTTTATTAATATATAATATTATTTTATACAAAATGAAAAAAAAAAAAAAATGACAACCATAATAACGCCATATGGTACTAATACTAGGTAATCATAAGCAATAGTTAACCGTTTATTTCATCTTGTTCCAAAGCAACCTCCATAAGTCTCTAGGTGTGAGCGTGAGCTCCACCACTTAGTGTGGAATTACTCTTAATTACGTCAAGGTCACTTTGCTTAAATTTTAGTACAAGACTCCAATAACTGGAGTCCAAAACTGGAGTCCAACAAATAATCTTGTCGCTTTAGGAGACATACACATACCCCAAAAAAGTAATGATTTTCAATTTGTTGGGTATGTGTACGTCTCTTTAAGCCCACAAGATTATTTTTGGACAAGAGACTGATGTTTTTGGCACTAACTGCCCTCTCATTGGTCATCCACGTTACATGGACTGTTTTATTTTCTTCAAAAGAGGATTCCGATTGATTTTTCGGTTCCCACTTTTTGGGGAAAAATTAGGTGATAACAAATCTTGTGAGAACTGTGAAAACAGCACTAGGGTGTGGACACATCAGCGCCGAAAAATGATAAGTGCCCCCCCAAAAAGTGTAAATCACTTTTTAGTACTGATGTGTCAGCCCCTTTGATGCAGTTTGCACAGTTCTCACAAGATTCGTTTGCACACAATCCAAGCCCCCACATTTCAGTTTTCGCTTGTCTTCAACTGAACCAATGTGATGGTGTAATTAGAGATGGCAATTCTTGACCCATTGCTCTAAACTGTGTGATTGTTCTTGAGCTATCATTCCTCACCAATCCAATGGATAAGAAACAAGGCACAAACACAACAGAAGGTGGCCTCACACGATGAGATCGTATCAAAATCATAATGGAATCACTTAAACACCTGTTTTTATCTTGTATAGGCATGATTCCCTTCTGATACCTATCCAACGGTTTAAAAGTGACAACTCACATAAGAATACCCTCATCGAGTCCATACCTACAATGCCCTGCCACATGGCAATAATTTATTGGTTCCCTACTCTACCAGTTGGCTTGATACAATTGGACTCAAGCAAACAAAAGATCTAGAAGATGCCAACTTGCTAAGTTGGTAAAGTCTGTGGACGTTGTACCACAGACCTGGGTTCAAAACCGGTCTTCACCTACTAATATATTAACTATTAATGTTTACCTATCAAAATAATATATATATATATATAGGAGATATCGTCTGCATCGCCTCCTTCTGCGACGCTCAAGAGCAGAGACAGAGGGGGGGAATCAATTCACTTTTTAGGGGTGAAGTGACATCTCCAAAAGTGAATTGATCCCCCCCTGTGTCTCAGCCCTCAAGCATAGCAGTGGGGGGCATAGCAGACGATATTAGGCCCTTAAATGACTCTTTCATGGGCACCATGTGTATGGTCAGAAGCTTTGTGAGGAATGATCCTAGTTCCTTACTTGTCCATTAGGTTTTCTAGCGGATCTCACGACTCATGACTCCACAAGCATCTCGGCCCACATAAGTTGGAGCTTTATATCCCAAACCAAAGAGCCTTTATTCAAGGATGGATTGAAGATGAAGTAGGTAGAGACTATGCTTTATCTTGCTTTCTCATTAATAACGACTCCAAAAGTCAGAAAGAAATCCGCGTCAGTTGTAGCCAACGATGACAACACAGGTCTTTCTCGGGATTCGTTAGAAGATAAGAAGGATACTTTTAGAAATGTAGTCCCAAACCAATCCAACCAACACAACTTCCTCCTTTGGGTCAGAGTGGAAGGTTTGGTTTTGGTTATACCTTCCAACCATTTTTCTGTACCAACTAACAAGCCAACACCAAGTCACAGGAAATTCAAATTCCAAATCTTTGTCGCATCTCATTCCTTTCTTGATTAGATGATTTAGAATGAGGGTTACACTCCTTTGCACCAAGATTGGTGGAAATAGTTGTTGATCCACTTCATCCATTGGAGAGAGTACTTAGTGAATGGATCACAATCTAAATATTAATTACATCACCCCTTTATTTATCTATTAATATTGCACTTATTTGAGTGAGTAGGATTTCAATTTATGTGTTTTCCCCTTTTTTTTTTCACACCACAGCATATGTTCTCTATCCAATGGATGATTTGGAACCATAAAGGCTTTGGAATTTGTATGTAATTATTAGGTACATAGTCTCAAAAGCCAATAAATATTGTTATTATTTGATCATTATATAGTGCTATGCTTCTTCTACATGTATGATTTTATGAGTGTAATTTATGTTATATACAATAATGTCATCTGAGCTTGGGCATCAATAAAAAGCACATATTATTGATATTAGATCATTGACAAGAGATGGACTTTTAGTATCTTGTGACTTTAACTGTTATTAGCTACGTGTCATTGCATGTCCACTGACCCGAGGTTTCGATGACCCTCGTCGGGTGTTAATTGGAAAAATACTCACATGACTAATACTTACTATGCTACTATACAGGGTAGGGGTATTGTATCTCAACTTTTAGGGTAGTAGATAAGATAAAAAATAAAAAATAAAAACAAGTATGTGTAACTTGTACACACACCAAATTGGATCAAATAATCCACTACATGGACATGATCACTGTTAGGATTTTAGAGATATTCTCATGCAGTAGACATATTATCATTTGACTTGAGGGGCTTCTGTGTGTACATTTGTGATCTAAGTTTAATACTACTAAAGGGAGTGGATCATCTGGTGGTGAATCACTAGAAAATTCATGCTGATTTAACAACACAGCGACATGTATATTATTTTTTTGGTAAATTGCTCCTAATTTTTTCCGGCCTTTTCCCTATAAATACGTGTCACAATGGGGTTAAACTCAGTAGGAATTTCCTGCTGATTCACCAGCAGACGACTTTCCCACTATTAAAGGGTGCTATTTAATCTGAGGCTACATACTAGTATGTTTGTTTACTCAGAATCACATGCACATGCCTAACATGGAATCCTTTGCTTCCTATTCCAAAGAATATTCAGATGATTATTCCAGTGTGTTAGACTTGAAATTATTTTAGTATCACTATATTAATAAATATATTATTATAAAAAAAATTTAATATATTTTGAAAGTTTTGACAGCCAATGATGATCATGCATAAGAAATTACATAACTTAAAGAGGTGACAATGATGGCTTCATCCATTCCTTTTGACTTATATGGAAATTAATGGTGGAGGGATTGATTTAAAAAGGAAACTACTGGAAATAACTCACTTGCAAATTCACGTCAAAGACTTGGAAATGACACTATTGGTGGAAGTTCATGATTTCTATTTTTAAAAGAAGACTATTAATAAGAAAAAATGGAAAGAGCTTTCACATCTTATTTGTATTTAAAGTAAAAATTACCCACAACTAGAGAATGGGATCCATAGAGATCCCATGCCTTGTGCTTCTTTTATTTAGAGTTGCCAAAGTCTATAAAAGTAGAAACCCTCTTAGACATGTGACATGCATGAAAAAAGGGAAAACTGATTCATTTTTTTTCATGTGACAAAGGAGAAATTTAGATCCCCAACCTTTGGATATGTGTTCTTAAAGAGGGCTCGGATTAGATACGGAAATTTTCTTTTCCTGATGTATTAGGATGACATCAGCGGGCTGAATATCAGTACCTAAAAGTGATTTTCACTTTTTGGGGGGTGCTTATCACTTTTCAGCACTGATGTGTCCACCCCCTAATGCCATCCTAATACATCAGGAAAAGCAGATTTCCGTATATAATCTTTTCCGAACTATTTGGGGTCGGCTACGCGAACCATTCCACTTTTCTAGTCACAAGAATACTTGTGGACACGAGAAGAAAATCATCTAGAGTTCAAAATCACTCTACAGTCCAAATGGGCCTGAGCTGAAATTTGACACCCTCAAGAATTGAATTTTAATTTTATTCAAATCGCAACCACATTTGTAATTGTGATATGATCCATTCAGACTGTAGAGGGATTTGGAACTGCAGACGATTTCCTTTCTTTCAGGTCGGGTTTTAGATAGGGATGGGCTTGGGTTTGGTCTTTGCCGGGCTTGATAGGCCCAAGGCTCAGCCTATTATAGCATATTGCAGCAAGCCCCAAAAGTTTACAAATCCCTTTGGCCCAAGCCTGATCTAAATTAATTTACCAGGCTTTAGGTAGACCCAGAGCCTATTCAAAAGGTCCCAAATAACATTTCTGTAGTGTTTTCCTCTTAGCCTTCAATTTTGGTGGACATGCCCATAAAAAAGCTAGCACTTCCAGCTCCCACTGCTGAATGTGCTTTGGCTTCATGATGGAAACAAATAAATTGTCTAAGTCAATGCGTAGCTACCCAACCCAAGTGAATAAGCCATGAGCTCTTAAAGTCCAGGGCCCACCACCTTCACGTATCTATGTAACTCAAATCATAAGCAATTCTTTTTGGTAAGATCAAGTGCTTGTTGCAGATCCTTCAGACAAGAAAGAAGATAAATGTCAAAATGGAGTCGCAATATCAACAGGAATACGTACATAAATGTGTATGTGTTTCATTTTTCCTTTTAGTTTCTATTTATTTATTTGATAACAGGAAATATATATATTAGTTAGGGGACTAAACGTCCAATCATAATACATTAGCCCTATATTCCATCCCAAGCCAAGAGGGGAACGAATCAAACCAAGTTTCTTAAGACCCAGCTTGCATACGGTGCTGGGCTAAGACATGACTAACTTTTATAATCTCTTTTGACGATTGACTTAACACACAATCAAAAAAACCCATAATAGCTTTACAACCATCCAAAATACAAGAACAGTCCCAATGAAAGATGGCATCCTGATCCGAGAGAAGGGATATGATTTCAAGGGAGTAACTTTCTAGGATCAAAATTTTAACCCCTTAAGGAACAGGCTATAAGAAGAGATGACTTAGAAGCTAAATATTCTGCAATAAGAGCATTCAAAGCACAGCTGCCTGCAGAAAAAGCCACAACAGCATCTCCTTTATCGTTTCGAAGAGAAGTTGACTCTCAAAAAGCACTATCAAAGTTCACTTCGATAAAACCTTCGTAAGAGGGCACCGCCCTTCATGTATTCTTTGACCATCCAACGTAAAAAAGAGAGACCTTTGATCAAGGGCCTCACTGAGCATCCTGAAAGTGGCATGGGAGACATCAAATAAGTTGAAGCTATACTTTTAAAAGATAACTTTATTACGGTGCTTCCAGATATTCCAACAGAATATGGCAATAATAATAATAATAATAAGAAGAAGAATATCCCCACATTAACAGACAAAAAGACTTTTCATATCAAATTAATAATCATTAATCTAATCAAGAAAAGACAGAATATTTTCAATTAAAGTTCTAAGGGATAAGATGCATACCAAATTTGGGCAACACATTTGCTTTGAACAAGACGGTGCATGATATACTTACAAACCTCTTTACATAAATGGCACAATGAGTCAATGAAAGTTTTCTTTTACAGGAAGAATTTCGTTACAAGCATGTCATAGGAAATGTGTAAATTTAGGAGGAACATTTAGGATGTGTTTGGTAACCTTTCAAAAAATGCATTCTCCTCTTTTTCTCATTTTTTGGAAGAGAAGAAGCGCTGAATGACATTTGGAAACAAAGAATGCATTCTAAAAAATTTTCCCATTTCCTGCCACTAGCAAGATTTTCAGGCACTAAAATAAGTAGTGCCCGTGCTTCTAGAATGCATTCTCAATTGCACGCAAGCATTGACGACAGTTCAGGGGATAAATTTTTTTCAAGAGGGCTCTCGATTTACTGATGACCCTTTGTTGAACGAAGCACCCAACCACAGGTTCTCCACCTGTGAAGAGTAGGCAAGATCCATTTGGTAGTCAATATTTGGTGATTTACGGCAAGTTCCAACTGTAACACCCTGTTTTTCTACATGGGCATTTTGAGGATTTCCCTGTAAGAAAAGGAATAAAAGAACGAAAAAGAGGGATTTTACCCATATCATTCGTCAGGAAACCAAAAGGGAGTTAAGGAGCAATAGTGAGGGGAAAAATTGAGGAGAAGAAGAGGAAAATGGGGAAAATGAAGAGATTTCTTGCGAAAATCGACTTAATTTCGCAAGAGAAGGTAAGTAACCTCTAATTCTTCAGTTTATAGTAGTTTTTGTATGATTGTGGTATGTTTTCTTATTCTTCCCTGTAAACCTAGTTTAGATTATCACTGCATGTTAGTTTCCTTTAGTCCATGGTTTAAATTCTATGATTTTTCATAGAATACAAGTTAAAAATATGGTAGATGTCAATTAGGGTCAGAAAATTTAGGGATTTTGTTGGAAACCTGTAATAATTAGTGATGACTCCAATTCTTTAGGAGATATTGCCTGTAATTTGAAGTTGTGTCAGCTGATTAAAGTTTTAAAGTGTTATTCTTTGTTTTTCCTTTTATTTTAGGGATGTACTCCATGATTGTTAAAATAAAATTTGATGTGCAAAAATTTAAATTTATACAATGATGAAATAATATGGAGAATGGTTAGGCTTGCTATCCAGAAACTTCAATAGCCATAAAGTGTCTTATAAATTTAAATTCTTAAATTTTATCCATAAAAAAATGAATGATGAGTTTTTTATCTTGTAGGTGTAACATCTAGAATTAGACATGCTGACATATCTAGTGAAATAATCATTGTACTACTAGTTTTAATTATATGAATGTTATATGCAACATGTATACTCAATTCTAAGTTGTTTTTCCAGTTGAACACGTTTGTATATATTTTATTAATTCTTGAAATGTTTTATGGACAACATTTAGTGATCTTGTTAGTGTGTTTTGATGATTTAATTGAATGAGTGAAATAATTATAGCTACTAGATATTCTAAGTGCACCGGATTTATTAAAGTAATGAAAGTTATTTATGTTTTATTGTAATATGCATAGTTTCTCAATTTAATTTAAAATGATGCATTCATGTTCATTAGGACTGCAGTGTATACTTTATTAGGAGCAAACAATGCAGAGAAAACTACAACTTATTTTCATTGTCACGCAGAGTCACATATTTTTATGGCATGGTATTCTTGATAGCCGCGGTATTCTATATTATCATGAGATATGACTCTTTTACTTGAAATGCTGACATATATATTATGGGACTTCGTGGATGGTGATTGTGTTCTTATATGGGTTGATGTATTATGATATTATTTATTACTATTTCCTACATATTGAGATGCGAAAGGGACCTCCGGATATGAGATCCGGAGCCACTGATGTGACTGAAGTGTGAGATCACTAGATTGTGTTCGTTTGGGTGACAGTCAGGTGGACACATCTGTTACTAGCCATCCTTGTATATAGAGATGCAGAAGGAGCTCCTAGATGTGGTGACCTGAAGCCACTGACGTGACTCAAGTGGGAGATCACTAGGCTGGGTTCGTGGGGCCATAAAGTCTATCCCTGTGTATAAAGACGTGGAAGGGATCTCCATATTTGATCAGTTCGGAGCTGCTAACACGACTATCATGTTGGGTAGATCGCTAAGCAGGATTCATGAGCAGCATTATATGTTTTACTGGCTTTGTGTGTTGATGATAAGATTATTCTACAATTGCCCACTACGAGGCCTATTCCTTTATATATGAGGACTTCCTAGATGTTATTGCTGAGTTAGATGGACATTTATAATCATTATTATTATTTATAGGAGATCAAATTATTTATTTATTCAGTTGAGCCTAGAAAAGGCTAGGTATTCCTCGAGCCTAATGTGAAGCTGAATGTTTTACACCTTATCTATTGTTCTTATGGCAATTATCAGACTTTAGAAAGATCTGATTATTGTATCATTTGATGCATGGATTCATGTAGAAACATTGTATCCTAATATGATAAAAACTTGCTTATTAGTAATGATTTATTATTGTATTGAGGCATTGGTATCATGTGATCCTGTTATGTGAGTGTTATATTAATTCTTGTATGCCATATATGAGATGTCTTAGCATGTTGATCTTGTTTGTATTTGTTGATTGTTATTTATATTACTTGATGATGATGTCTACATGGAGATTGTGGGTACGTGTGTGCTATAAATTATTGAAGTGTGGTTTACTTATTGGGCACGTGTCGCTGATCCAAATATTAACAACTAACAGAGGACGCACCCAGTACTGCAGTGCATATAGCGGGTCAAGATCATATGAACTCTTAGTCAGACGTTAGGTATCCGATAGAAGCAGAGTCCTGGTATATGTTGTGGTATAGTGATAGGATATAGAGGGCTCTGTGGATACTATCTATTTTGTATATTTTGAGACTTTACACCTTTTATACTTACACATGTATAGTATAACCCTTGTATATATATTTTTGTTATGGGATGATGAAGAGCTTTAATGTGGACGACATTCTCAGTGATGTAGACACACACACACACACACACATTTTTATAGTGTTTTTACTATTTTTCTATCAGGTTTACATTAGTTGACACAGGGTTCTATCCCCATGGACCCTATTTATGGGGAGGTGCTGTCGAAATTTTTTTATTGAGCAATGTGAGTCTTTTTCATTTTTTAAGAAGTGTATAAGGTATTATACTCTTTATTTTTTCTAATGCCACATGTCAGCAGTCAGCAAAAATGGCTGAATTATGGGCCGTGACATCAACCACCATCCCATCTCTCTCTCTCTAACCATTGCCTCCATAGAGGATGCCTCTGCAGATGAAGGAGGTCCACTGTTCCAACAATACACCACTAGTATGTTCATTTATCCATGGGCTCGCCCTTTATTTCTTTCTCTCATTTGCTCTCATTCGACCACCCCGACCGATTGCATTCTCTCTCTCATTACTCTTTGCCTGCTCCAGTTATGACCATTTCCCCTTTCTTCAAACCCTAGAATTGGATGGGATTTCGATTTGGCTGGTATAAGAAGTTTAAATCCAAGCAACTAATCTAAGACATTCATCAACAAAGCATTACTCATTATACTCAAGAAGGAACATCTTTGAGGTGATTTCTATTTTATTGGCTATTTCTCTGAAATATATTTAAAATTTTTACCTTTTTTTATTGTTTTTTGTTTAATTTGTGGATCATGCATGTTTCCACAAAAACCTTAATTTTGGTTTGTTAATTTAAATTGGCTTCATTGCAATTGAAATTACTGATAACCTTCATTTAGCTTCTCTTAAATTTATAGTTCATAGAACTGGACTAGAAGTATGCCAAAGCAACTATTTTTCAAACTTTGAAGTGTATGCCATGATCTTAAGATTTAGACATATTCCGTATATGACTTTGTGGGTGTCTTCACATGCTGGTTTTGAGATAATTTATCGCCTTACACCTTGGTGAGAATAAGAATTGATGCTTGCTCTGCTATTGACAACAATATACAAGCACCAAAATAGTTATTGCTTAATGGATTAGGTTTTGTGTTGAAATAAATTTCAAGAAGTAAATAGAAAAAAATTTGGAGATATTACTTGCTCATGCTAGCACTTAGCTCAAACTGTGCTTGTGAGCTCTCTCTCTCTCTCTCTCTCTCTCTCTCTCTCTCTTTTAAATAGGAGGTGAATGTGATATTGGTACTTTTTGTGGTAGGCAACAAATTACTATTTCTCTATAGAAATATTCCATAAGACATGTGCTATCCTGTTGAAAGTACTTGGTGGTAGTGTTGAAGATGTTAGGTAGTCTTCCTAAGCAAGGGTCTTTGTTTTATTGGATTGTAAATGTTAGGTATTCTGGAATTAGGTATGTTAGAAGTTTGTCTTAATACTTAGGGTTGAGCACCTGTTAGAAACATTCTGGTATTTCTCCAAATTGGAGTGGAATTTTGTTTTAGGCCGCCAAGGAAAGGTGGTTCCTTTGATGGAAGTGATTTTGTCAAGGGATCAAGTACTTAAGCCCGTAAATGAGATTTTAAGTATATTTATGGCAATTCGTTAATGAGATTTTAAGTACCTTGGTGGGGGGGTATAGGGATTGTTCTTGACTATTTTCATGCCTAAATTCTATTACTCCCCTATCCTTCACTTGGATTAATTTATTTTAAGTGAAGCAACAATGGGTTATGCTTAGATATTTTTATGGGTGGTGTTCTAATGGTAATCTGTTGATGGTTTAGATCTTGGATATGAACTGGAAGATGAGGCAAAAGAAGATGGTTCTAATGTTGATCTAGACTCGCAAACAAAGGGGAAACAAGTTGTATTGTAAACATATACATGCTAGGTGGGTGAGCATTTCTCATTCTTTCATATTTTGCTTATACTTTTAATCCAGTAGAATTTTTATTTTTTTATTTTAATGGTTACTTGAACTGTTGTTGTTGTTGATTAAATGATATTTTTTTTTTATTAGACTTCCAATATGAGATGTACTTCCTGATCTTACATGATCTAAAAATGACCTAGAGGTTGATCCGATAAAGGTTGAGTTAATCAAGTTCACCAGTTGAGGAGATGGACATGGGAGCTCAACATGTTTTACACATTCATTTTCTCTAATTCCCATCTCTTGTTTCTTTAAGTTGGTACTACACATGAGAACTCAACATTACCTCTTGTTTTGTTTTTCCATTTGAATGTGTGTCTTTAGTTAAATTAGTAGAGCGCTTGGAATAGATACTGACTCCCATTTATTCCAAGAGGATGGTAGTTCAAATCCTCCAAGATCCTTAACAATCATATTTTAAAATCGGTAATCATTATTTTATTTTATTTTTTGAATATTTAGAACATGCTAAAGGTCACACATCTATTATTAGCATTATGCTTGTTAAGAGACCGAATTAGAGTTGTATAAGTTACTTTGAGTTGCCACTTTTTTTTAAGCCTTCTAATTTCTAATAGTGAAAGTGGCTTCTATTGTTTTTTACCACTGAAAAATGGTTGTGAAATACTATAATTAAACTTCATATACTTCCCTATATTGTATGTATTATAGTTCGAAGACATACATGAATTATGTGAATTGGTGTTTTAGAGATGATATTGTATTTCTTACTTATATGATTGTTTTAAGTTCATCAAAATGATTTATTGTTCATATCAAACAAAAAATATATACTTTACATAAATCATTCCCAAACAACATTTTGTTTCAAAAAACTAGAAGAATGCATTCTGGAATGGTCTTTCCATAACACTATTATGTTTTTTGGCAAGGGAAAATGAATTCATTCTGGGTAGAATGTATTATTTGATTCTAACAGAAAAATGGGAGAATGGTTACCAAACGCAACCTTAAACTCCAGATCTTACCAAGGGACTTGACTTAAAGAAGGTTGGGCAATATTTGAATGGTTCATTGACAAATGATATGTAGTTTTAACAGAAAATTGACCTCATCAATATTAGAGGAATTGTGCATTTTCCAAATATTCCATCTAAACATATCAATAACAGAAAATAAATCATGCCACTCTCTTTTATTTTGATTTCTTATCTCATCAAGATTTAATCTATTTAAAGAAGAAAAGATGTCTATTTTCTAAATTTCTAAGGGTCAAAGGGGGTGCAAACTAGATAGAAGCCACCTTGCAAGACTAAACCAAACAATGAATGGTAAATTCAAATTTCTCCTTACATAAGGGGCACATAAAATCCATGTCAATCTTCCCTTCTAAAACATTTTCTTTTACCAGTAATGCTTCCTTGCATGCCCTCCATAAGAGATTTTATTTTGTGAGGGATATTAAGACTCTAGATCGATTTTAGAGGGAAATGTTGGTGGATTAGAATAGGTTTAGGGGTAGGTGAAACAACCAAATGATAAGCAGATCTTAATGTAAATTTTTATTTGCCAAACCAACAAATCTTGATAGGAAGTTTGACTAATAAGGAGAAGCTTATTCTTATTTGCATCTTCAACATAAATGAGATGGTTGATAGTACAAAATTCCATTATTTGGAGGAGGAATCAATTAATTATATTATTTTATTTATTTATCTAAGGGGGGATCAAAATGCTCTTAAGTTTGAAGTTTTTAGCCAAAGAAATTAAAGGGTCTGTCCAAATATAAATTTTATCATTTAAC
>JAOXJP010239880.1:0-23347 GCA_025762735.1 Platanus orientalis | reverse complement strand
AGTTTCACCAGGAAATGCACCCCCCCCCCAACCCCAGAAAAAACCTCACTCAATCATTTTCCCAATCAGACAAGAATATATGGCAGAAGAACCATTAACTTCGACCTCTCATTTTAATTATTTAATTTCCTGCCTCTGAAGATCTAACCATAACTATAAAGAGATACTAAATCACTGATCATTTGTCAAAATCAAGAACTTTCTTTAGCCAAGGGTCAAATCATACTTTGAGTTTAAATGATGGGCAACGGAAAAACCAATCCAATTCATGCGATGATTTGGTTTCAGTGTCAGGAGTTGTTGTCTTGTTTCAACAAAACCAGCCAAGTCCCGCATTTGCGCCTGTTGAATGAAAGGCAAGAAAGCATTAGTAACGAACAAAAGGTCAATGTAATTTTTTTATTGGTAAGAACAAAAAGAACTACTAGCTAAAGAAATACATGACAATGATGCAAACAGGAAAAATAATAACTCAGATATCATAATATTATGGGAACAATACAGTTCTTAATCTTCAGGACAAAACTTTCAGGTGTAAAGACACTAGACCCACAGACTTGAATAGTAATGTTTTCCTCTTTTATTTAGTACTGATGGGCCCAGAAAACCCACAAACTCAAGGCTGCAACTCAGAGAACATCCAACTGAGCACCAATCAAGGTTTCAAATCTTGGCCAAGACAAGATTGCCTCCACTACAGATGGTTTGAGTGCTACTGAGACAAGCCCAGTTCCTTGTGAACATAACATAAATGTGGAAGTGACTCAACCAGCAGACAAACATCTGAACCAGTGTTAACTTCTCTCAGTATCAGACCTCTGCCTTGGCTCTATCTGTTTCTTTTTAAGAAGAGAGCAAATGTCCTGTCCAGGATTAGGTGTCCAGGACACCAGGAGACATCATATGGAATAAAAGGAGCGAAAATTTGAAATTTCGTCTAACTTCCACCCATTTTATCCCATTTGACGTCCACTGGTGTCCTGGACACCAAATCCTGGACAGAAAATTAATATCGTTTTATGAATAATGAAATTTTATTAAAAGAAGAAAAACAAATAAAATACAACAAAGGAACACAAAACATTACACATCACTCGGAAAAGAAGAGAAAAAAAAAGCAGACAGGAGGACCAATCTCTAAAAAGATCACTTAGAGAGAAGCCCAAAAATTCCTTTGTTACCACTACCAAAAAATCTTGGCCTTATTACATATGCATTCCAACCACTAAACACCTAACATAAACCCATATATTGCACACAACTTGAACCGTGTTCGCTTGGGGGTGGAGCATACAAGAGCCTCTTTTCGTTGTCCACATCACAACTTTAAAAAAAAATTGCAAGTCCAAAGAAAAACCATGTGAGGGATATTCAACAAATGATGCCTACAATTGAAAAGCTATTATGAAGTCTCTATAAACCAAGATGGTCAATCCAATTCTGAATAATGCAAATGACATTCTAATGACAGATGTAAGACATATAAGCAAAAAAAAGGCCCTTGTAAAAAAGCACATGAAAAGAAAACAAAAAAGTTTATTTTACACCCCATAAACATGACACACACTAACAGTGACACTTCTGTTTTCTATATAAGCCGATATAATTCTTTTATAAATTACAAACCGATATAATTTTTTACAACAGATGCTGTGTCAGAGACTCCATATATTTGTGTCCAACACTGACAACTGTATCAGTGATTTTATTACCCAGCAACAGACAAGAACCATGATTAGTGTTATCAAAAGCAATCCCTATGCCTACCGTAGGGATTTTTTTTTGTAAGTAAAGGAGAGCCCAACTACCTAGCGCGGTCCGTAGCCAACTAAGACAACTAAATAAAGCAAAATATATAACTAGTTTTCCAGAATAAAATAGACAACTAAATTGGATTCAGCAATCCCTTTGATATCCGTAAAACTAGGGCTGCAAATCGGGCCAGGCCAAGGTCAGCCCGAACTTCAAATCCCATGGGCTGTTTATACTTATAAATATATACTCTAGTCTGGGTCAGGGCAGGCCATTCAGGTTGAACTTTGGCCTGCCCGAACTTGGCCCGAAGTTTATGTCAGGCCTAAAACTCAACCCAGCTCGAGATATAATGAAACCAGCCCGCCTAAACTTCAGGCCAAATAGTTCGGGCCTGCCTGGCCCATTTGTAGCCCTACGTAAAATCCCTAAATCACGATAAAGTGCCTTTTTAGTTGAGTCAAAAAGATAAGTTTAGAATTTTCTTATGAATTAAGTACTTTTAAATCTTAGTTTTTGAAATTTATACACATAAACCATATTTAAGCACCATTAAGTTCATTTTGGGTTTCTTTTCCAAAACTTTCTCTTGCAGGAACTAGGAAACTAAAGATCAACTAAATCCTTGCATGTTTGAATTTCTTTAAAATTAAAGCACCAAAGGCAAAGGATGATCAAGTGTCTAAAGAGAGAATGAGAGATTAACAAAATTTATTCATATTATTTTTCTAATGGTTTTGCAAAACTAATCATATTATTACATTTTCTTTCTTATTTGAAAAACACATATACAATGTTTTAAAGATGCAAAGCCAGGTATGGTGCTGGTAAGATACAACAGGTTTAAAATATGTTGTTACTTGATTTAAAATTTGGTAGCCCAAAATGGTTCCACATGTCCCTTTTTTCACATGGCATGTTTCAACCGGGTAGATCTCTGCCACGAGGCAAAAAAATTATTTTTCCAGCCTCAATTATTTAAAGAACTCAAAAAAAAATTGAATGGCTACTATTCATCGTAATGTGCAATACACATTGTGCCATGGAGCTGACATGGACAAGGCACTGTAAACATGATTAATCCGGAGGGTCCCCTACAGAATGGATGGACAGAATAGGCCTTGTCAGCACTCATGGCAGAAAACTCCCTATCCTGGCAGACTTAAAGACACACAGAGAGATAACAGAACACACTCACCTGCATATATTATAAACATAAAATAAAAGACAAATTCTATAACAATTACTATATCATATACCAAAGCATGGCCTCATATCTTTTTTCTCATTTTATCACCCTTATGGTGTATTTTCACTCTTTATCACTTGAATTATCTTAATTATCCAAAAGAAAAAAATCACTCTAATTATCTTGATCATGACACAGTTTATGACATACATTCATAAACAAAGGCTAGTATAATGATGTCCGTTTCCAGTTTGCAAATAATACATTGCAGAGAAGTGATAGTTTAGTGCATAAAATGAACCTGTAAGAGAGAGAGGTCTCGAAGTATTTCAATATTATCTGGATCAATCTTCAGAGCATTTCGGTAGCATTTGATTGCCTCCCTGTATTCCCTGTCTGATCGATATAGGAGACCATAAACGTGCCAGCAAACATGACTTTTAAGGTTGTTCTGCATTAAATCCAAAGAATTAAGTAACAGCACTTGCATTAGGATTACAAAAGGTCGATTTGACAAAGAAGCAGCCAAATTTCATATTAAAACCACTGAAAGAGTATTTCAACCTTTAGTCCACGCCTGACAAGTTCATATGCTTCAGACTTGCGGTCCATACAGTTCAACGTTAATCCCTTCATTGACAAAGTTTCTAGTAATGGCAGAGAAAATAAATTAAATTATTGTTACAAAACTTTTATTAAAAAATAAGAACAGAAAAGACACTACCAAACCAAGCAGTTCTTGTAATTGCATTAATCAACAATAAGCCATCATAAAGTTTCTCTTATAAATAATTTGGATATTCCACATCCAATAAAAGAATGAAAATTACATTTTATAGGTTTAAAAACACTAGACATAAAAAGATCGCTGGTAACAACTGAAGTACATCCAACAATGACATCCCATCTGCAAATGCTACTGGTTTTGGTACATGAGTATGTGACTACTTTATATAATTAATTCATCAACTACTTTAAGTTATGCACATTGGCATTGTTTACTACAAGCTGAAACCTGTCAATGATAAGCATAAGATAAGGAGTTCACAAAACAACTCAAAACTGAAATGCACCTATCACAAAGCATTTCTTTCAGTTAAATGTCTTTAAAGTGCACATGCATCTTTGGAGAAGTAAGTGATACCACATTCTGACAATCTAAGCCATGATGGACCAAATGTGCCCCCCAGCCAAGCATTACTGGACTAGGAAGCCATCTGGATCAAAATTCTGATGATAAGAACTTAATTTACCACCTAATCCATCTCAGACTTCACAATAGGTCCCTAACTGAGGCCTCCAAGTTTCTCTAATCATGTAAATAAAAGAATAATCTATTTTTTTATACTCAAAGAATAATCTATTTGAGTATCTCCAATCAAGTTGCCTTGAAATGTTCGATGAAAAAATAGAAACAACAGAAGAAATTATTAGAATCCAAACCTCTGGCTTGCAGAACATGACATCATGACTGAAGATGAATTATACTATGGGTGTTGGTTGTTATACTATGGGTATTGGTTTGTTACTCAAATCAGCCTCAAGCACCCAAAGTGATTTAATTAACCCCCAGAGTACAAACCCCAGAATACTCCATACCCAAAACAACCAAAGTCACCATGGAAATGACACTAACAACCAAAGGTCCAAGAGAACAAATCAGGTACAAGGAGCACCCAAATACACACCAGGACTAATACCCACCAAACACTAAACCAATAGATAAAAAAGCAACCAACAGAAAATTGAAGGAACATATCAAGAATGCATATCACTATCCCTTTGTTTTTTTTTTTTTTTCTCCCTTAGAAAAGACACAAAAGTGTTATCCTTTACTCCCCATTTTAAAAGCCTAAAAACAACTCTAAATTTATTGTTTTTGCAATCCTGCACCTGGGACCTCAATGACTGCTCCATTCTCATGTGCCCTCCCATTGGTTGAAGCATTAACCATGTTGTCCCTCTCCTCCACTCTACGAAAGAAATGAAGAAAATGGGATTCCACTCCAATAAAGAAAACAATCAACTTGCACTTACCATTGTTGAATGGACTGCCCATCCAAGCTTTGGGACCAAATAACAATATCCATAACCCCAACCCCCTCAACAACGTCCAAACAAGCAATTAGTACATGGAAGATGAAGCACAATAAAAGTTATGAAACATTTTAAAATAACAAATTTTCTATTCTAAAGGCATGTGAGATGATCAATCAGGGGCAGAACTCTGCAAGTCCAGAAAAAGTAAATAAAATTAAAAAAACAGAGGGAATCTAGGCCCTCCCATTTATGGTTGAATCAAGTAACTTCAATCAAAAACTGGAAAAAAAATCTAAGAAAAAAATACAAAATACATCCAAACAAGGCACAAAAACAATGAAAAACTTAATGAAACTTTCAAATGTATATAAATGTGTATATGTTAAATTGAAACATTTAAAGAAGCTACCCTTACCTCCATGTTCTGGAAACTTTTTCAATATAGCATCGGCAGCCTTCAGTCCCTTTTTATACTGCTTAGTTTCATACGATCTCTGCAGTGAAGAAAACATGTAAGAAGGATTCCCATGAACATGAAAGGCCACTCTGCAGTAGGCTCTCTCTTTTTTGTTTTTTTTTTTTTTTTTTCAGATGGAACAATAGATGAAGAACTGTTTATTATGTTTGTTAAACAATAAAAACTAACAGATAATAGTAAATTCTTGTTATGAACTCTTCGTTTGGGAGTGCTAAAGTGCCTTCAAAGGTCAAATTCCTTGTGTCATTAGCAACGAGATCTCAGATTTAAACGGTTCTGATTTGAAAATAGAGCATATTCTTCTAAATGTTTGTCTCTTGTGCCTTCAAAATGAGAAATCTATAAACCATATTCTCATTCACTGAGCTTTTGCTAAAAATGGTGTAGAATTCTTCTCTCCAGGAGTTTGGTGTAGTGTGGGAATTCCCAAGGGAGTTCAAAGAGGTGGTTAGAGGATGGAGAATTCAGGTACATCAAGGAAGAAACAAGTTCCGTAGAGAACTTTGTTCCATGCCATCTGCTGGTCCTTGTAGTTTGAAAGAAACGATAATTTTTCAAAATGAAACTGAGCCATCCTTTAAAGTTTTCAGACATGACAGAGAGATGTTGCTTTTGGACTGCTATGAACAATCTTTTTGCAAATTGTAATTACATGGATATTCGAAGGAGGTGGATGGGCTGTGTTAAAGATAGTGATTGTGCCCACAGTGGTCAAACCAGATTTGTTGTTGGGTTTTGCATTTTTGTTTTTTCTTGCCTTGAATTGGGCTTTAGGGATCCTTATCCCCTTCTCAATAAATTTTTTCTCTTATCAAAAATAGAAATAAAAAATAAAAACAAAACAAAAAAAGAGAGAGAGCGAATGAAAGAGAAGAAAAAGAACCAAAGACATCATGGTTACTGTGGCATTCATTCCCAATTGAGTCCAAAAAATTGTACTATGTATTACCATCTACCAGAAGTCATTAAATGTCATGATTAAAATGAGATTGAAGCCTCAAACACAAAAACATGTTATCCAAATATGGTACATCAACGGAGAGTTACAGAACTGATAAAACGGTAAGAATTGACACTTTGTGAACCATCCCAGATTTGGATGAATATATGATGCAAATCAAAGTTGGCCATAGGACCATAAAGAACTCTTGGCGCACCTTAGTTTTCAACTTGTCAGGCATCGATAATGTAACAGATAATTTATTTCACTGTGCTATGTTAGTATATATTGTAGCCATGACACACCCATGACATACCAAGCTATGCGTAAAATAGGACCCTGGAGAAATTTTGGAGAAGATTTCCGCATGTATGAGAAACATCTTTCCTAACACAATTAATGATTGACCTGAAATGTATTTAAAGCTGCAATTCTTTAAAAGAGCAACAAACTAACAGTAAGATAATTTCCCATGCCAATTGTTTCTCCTGATCAAGGCAACTAGCTGATCTGATTCCCCATTATAAATATTCACCCAGCAGATGGAAGAAAATGGAGTGAACTGCGGATAAGATGGGTTACCAAGTCTGGAAATAAGACAACCTTGATGATTATAATATCCATACTGATTGGATAAGACAAGAAAGGCATGAACATGGAAAAGACCAACTTGTATGCGACCAACACGGAGAAATTTAAATCTTTCATTTTTTTATTGGTTGATTAAGTTCTGAATAAGAAGAAGGTTTCTTCTACCATGATTAGAATTTTCAGTAACAGTAAAGTTCCTTCACAGACTTCTATATGCTCAATATGGGATTTCAAAAATTTTGTAACAGACCCTCTAGAATGTGTTCCAAAATGTTCAAAGCTTGGTACCCCTGTTATTATGGAATCCAAGTGAGAAACCATTGAGAGATGAATCCAGGTATAGAGAATGTTTTCCACTTAATGACCAAGAGAAGAATGGATCAGTCGGTCTATTACTGCCCATAACTTCTTCTGGCTAGGGTGATACATACAAATGAAATAATCTCCATCAAATCTAATAAAGATGACACAGTAAGTCTCCTTCAAATGTACATAACATAGAAGAGGGGACTAAAAGCCTTTCTACAAGGCAGCAAAGTGCCCAACAGAAAAAAATTATAATACAAACAAGACCATGAAGATTTGGAAAAATTGACTTTGGACTTCCAAGCAGCCATGAAGGAAACGATTCCAACTTTCTAAAATCAGTAAAACAAACACCAATCGTTGCAGATCACCCAGAAGCATGACAAGATCAATCTTATGGAAGCTACAGGCAGAGCCCCCTAGGCCGGTAGATATAAATTGAGCCAAAACCCTGACTGCAAGGGGGAGGGGGCTTTGAGCCCCACTGAACGCATATCAAAGTTACTTTACCTAAACACAGATATATACACATCAAAGAAAAATCTTTTACAACAACCGAAATTAAAACCAAGGACTTATCCCTTTGGAAACAGATGAAACACTTAATGAACCCAGAACATTAAAAAACTAATTTGTAATTCCAGCAGCAAGAAAAGGATCGTTAACCAATTCAAAGTTAGCATCTTGAAAACAATTTCAGTACCGCATACCCACAAATTTCTTTCCAGTACAAATCAAATAAAAAAAAATTAAAAAAAATCCAAAAACTAATCAGCTAAGCGTGCTAACCCACTAACAATAAACTTTAGAACTCAAACGCGAAGCTCAAAAAAATAAATAAATAAACACCAATCACATCTCACACCTGTACTACCACTCGATGAATCAAAAAAACCAAGCAATTAAGAGAAAACCCAATGAATCAAAACCTTAAAAAAAAAAACAAACAAACTGTAAAAAGTTGAAGAACAGAACAAAGCCCAAGATTCAAATAAAAACTGCAACAACGATGGATTACAGAGACAGAAAATAATTCTTAAAAAAAAAAACCTTTTAACTACGATCACTTCTGATGATTCGAGGTGAATCAACGAAGAGTATGGAGAAGTAATGGTGCTTACAACTATGAGTTTGAAGAGATTGGCCTCTTTGGGAGGGAGAGAAGCCCCCATTGTTGCCGGGATTTCGCTCTGATAGGAGATGCGCGCGGGTTTAGGACTGCGCGAAGTAGAGAACGGAATAGCGTTTCTATCAGCTGCAACCCTACCCCGCACAAGAAGCAATAGACCAAACGAGAGGAAGTCTCTGAAAATAAATTAAGATAAGAAGTGACTACAAAAAGGCATGCGAAGAGGGGTGTGTTTGTAATTTTAAATTATACTTAGCCCCAACTTTTATTTTAAATTACAAGCATCACCCCTAGATTTTATTGGTCTTTTAACTATCCTGCCAATTAAATAAAAATCAAAAAACCTAAACAAAAGTACAAAACTAAACTTGACTATTGTAGAGAAAGGATCCTCTGTAGTTAAAAACCCTGGCGGCAATTGGCGGTGGTATTCAGTGCTTGCCATGACACTAAAAAAAATAAAAAATCAAGCCCTGCGCAACATGGCGTGCACTAAACACCACGGGTTTTTTAATTGCAAAGGATCTTTTGCTACTATTCCGCTGATAATTTTTTTTGGGCAGGGGTCACTTGGGCCCAATGCATTTACATGGGGTGAACCCGCACTACTGTCGATGGAAGAGGGACAAGCGTCGACACAATCTACTGCAGAATGCTGTCCAAGAGAATTGAAGCCCCAACCACAGGTAGATCATGTGGGTGGCAACTGGGCAAGTGCAATGAACATACCTCCAAAGAAGGAAAAAATAAAAGTGCATTGGTATGAATGGAGGGAAATTTTTCAGAAGCCTCTCTTGAAGCTCTGGATAATTTTAAAAACTACCACTGAGGTTTCTGAATGTCAATATCCTTCAATAATATTCTATTTTTTTGGTAAAGAATAATGTTCTAAAGTTAGTATCACTTACATCCTTACCTAAAAATCTGTCTCTTTTAGTTGCCTGCAAAATATGTTGCCTTTTATCAAATATATTTTACAAGAATTTTAACCACTGCCCCCCCCCCCCCCCCCGGGCAACACCCAAAAAATAATAAAAATAAAAATAAAAACCAGTGGCTTAGTTAAGGAAACTTGCTTTTTCGCCCTATTTTCTTTCTTAGTAAGCTTAGTTAAAGGAAGTTAACAATTAAAAAAAGCGAAATTCCCATATTTTCATCATTGGATTTTTTGGGTTCTTTTTGTATAACTCTCATCTACATATTTTGCACGTGCAAATGGACTTAAATACGACTACTATGGAATTGGTTGGGCTTGGACTAGGCAATTGATATGGTATAAAAATATGATCTTATATATAATTGTCGTTACATACTTAGGATAGAGGTTTTCTGGGTAAGTCATCAGTTTGATTTTTATTTTTCCTGTGTGACCCTGTCACTTTTAGCCACATGGAAGGATGATGCAATCCATCAAGACCATTGATCAATAGGGGATCCTCTGGACTTGCCATGTGTCCAGTTTCACAGTCCATCTCGGCTGTACGGCCCATCATGTATTGGGCTATACCCCTTTCCAGTAGCCATTCTCAGAATTCTAAGATCTTCACTAAAATGCCTATAAAAAGGGTTCTATTTTGCTATATGCCAGTGTTTTTCACTCGTGATCCTCTGTAGTGGAAGTCTGTAACTATATGCATTTTTGGTATATTGATTTTGATTGGGATAAGTATTTTGATATTTTTATTCCTGCCATGTTAGTCCATACATATAGCTACAAAACAAATATTCTGTGACAAAAAAAAAAAAAAGTGTCTATAATCCTCTGTGACCATTCTACAGGCTGACACAAGGTGTGTATGGATTAAAAGTATCAAAAAAGTGATTTGTGTAAAAAAATAGGTACCCAAAAAGTAGCCTAAATTCAAAAACACATCATGTGTCAGTCTATGGTGTGGTCACAGAAGGTCACATATATTTTTTTGATCAAAAAAACATTTGTCTTCGTATAGCTACAGGTTTCTACTATAGACTATTAGAGCTCGACTTGGTCGAAATTTACCACACTAGTAATGTTGTGGCCAACACGTGGAGCTCTTTAAGAGGCCTGAAATCCTAAAGATGCCAACTAAATTCCTACATGGAAATTTGCATATAATTGTAGCAGCTATTTTTTTTTTTTTGGTCTGTTGGTAAATCAATTAAATCCGTCATGTGAGCAAATTTGTTTATGCCCCTGTATCTCCCACACACAAATGGCGGGGTGTATATGATTAAACCCATGAAAACGATTCACTTGCTTTTCACTTTGATAGAGGATACTCAGTGCCAGTATTGAATGGGCTGAAAGGAGGGATATAATTGAGGGCTTTACAGTTGAGGATAACTCTAGTAACATATCCCATCTCTAATTTGCAAACGATATTATCCTTTTGAGGCAATCTTGGGATTAAAGTTTAATATGAACAAATCCAATATTACTAGGATAAATTTAGCTAATGATGAATTGGCATCTTATGTTCATATTGTATGATGAAAGATTACATGTTTGCCAATAAAGTATTTGTGTCTTCCCTTGGGAAGCAATCCTAAGATGTAAAGTTTTTGAGATCTATCGGTGAAAAGGAATAGCAAAAAATGTGCCACGTGAAAAAGAATTTTATTTATATGGGAAGCCATGTTATTTTAATTAAATAGGCTTTATCCAACATTGGATATACTACATGCCCTTATTTTTTTATGCCAAATAAGATGGTGGCAAGTTTGGAGAAAATACAAAGAGAACTTCTTTGGAAGGGCCGGGGTGAGGGAAAGGACCATCTTGTTAAATGGGATTTGGTTTGTAAGCCCAACGAAGTGGGGGGTTTAGGTACTAGAGGATTCTAGGAAAAGAACATGGCTCTATAGTGAATTTAACCTTTTGCTTGTGAGTTAGGCAACTTGTGGCATTTAGTCATGTTTAGTAAACATGGCGCTCTTCCTAATGGTTGGCCTAAATTCCCTCTTTTTCTTTTCATGTCCAAAGAGTCCACGGAAAAATATCATTTCCTTGTACCCTCTATTCATTCCTCGAGGGTGGATCGTATCCGCTCCTCTTATCTAATGCTCCTCTCCGCACCCTGTCAGGAGGTGGGCACATCAGCGCTGACAAGTGATATGCCACCCCCCCCAAAAAAAAAAAAAAATAAGTGATAATCACTTGTTGGTGCTGATGTGCCCATCTCTTGACAAGGGGCGGAGAGGAGCGTTAGTTAAGAGGAGCAGATACCTCTCATTCCTTTCATGAGATTTGATGTTGGAATGGGTGACTCCACTCGATTCTAGAAAATCATTTGGTGGGGTGATTTACCTCTCCAAGTCTCATCCCCGAGGTTATATCATGTCATCATCCCCTATTATATAGGGAACAACCGAAATTTCTTGTTTTCCAAGGTTCTTTTTGAATGGGAAGTAAATTTAGTGGGTTCCCTAGTGGAGGAGTTGAAAGATATTTTCATTCTAGAATAGATCTAGATATAAGAATTTGGTCTTTGAAGCCTTCTGGTATCTTCTCTTCCAAGTCGTTTTTAAAGCTCTTATCTCATCTCTTTCCTTTTCTTATTCCTCCCTATTTCCCGTGAAGAAGGTTTGGTCTCGTATGACTCCTCATAAGGTTAAGGCTTTTTTGTGGTTAGTGGTGTAAAAGAAGGTAAACACCTATAAGGTGTAATGACGATGGTGTATGATCGCCTCGAATATTTGTTTCATGTATATGGAGGAAGCTAAATCTTCAAGTCATTTAAGCATTGCAAGTTCTCCCACGCTATTTGGTGTTACTTTTTCTCCCTCTTGATGATCCAGTGGGTTGTTCCAAGGGATTGCTTGGACCTTGTTCATCAGTGCCATTGGTGTTTTTTGGGGTTGAGAGGAAGAATAATTTGGAAGTGTTTGATTCATGTGGTCCTTTGGGACATATGGAAAGAGAGGAATCATAAGAAGAAAGATCCCGCCTCATTTATGGCGTCTATCAAGATGGAAGTTTCTAGCTGGGTGGCATCTTCCAAGGAGTACAAGGGCCTTCAACTCCTTGACATCTTCAGGGATTGGAAGGGTTGTTCGAGTTCCTGTGGATGCATGATGAACAACTTTGTTCCTAGATGGTGTCCCCTGCCTAATTGCTCTCTAAAGCTGATTTTTGGCACGACCCTTGTCTTGGAAATCCGGGCCCTGGAGGATACGGGGGAGTTATTAGAAATGGAGATGGTTTTGGCTTGTGGCTGTGGTTGTTCTCTGGACCAGTTGGGATTTGTGACCACTAAAAGGCGGAAGCTATGGCACTGCTTGTTGGGATGCGTATCTTTTGAAAGTTAGGTTTTGTGGGGGTTATTATCAAAGGCGATTCCGCCTCTGCTACTAATTGGGCCAACCTTGTGGGACCATACACGTTGGCTACCATTACTCATAAAATTCGATACCTAGTCTAAGAGATGAATCCCTCGTTTGTTTTTTTCTAGGTCCCAAAATGATCTTGCTGACTCCTTGGCCAACAGTGGGTGTTGAAAGATTCCATGTATTCAGGTCCTTGTGTTCCATTTTTTTGATTAAAAAAAAGTGTACAGGGTTAACAAAGTGTTCACATAACAAAAAAAAAAAAAGGTATCTAAAAAGAGAACAAAATTTTTTTATTTTTTAAAAAGGTGACAACCTGTGATGTTAGGACACAAGGGGACAGACAAATTTATGAGCAGAATAATTTGCTCGCATTTGTCATCCACACTTGGAAGTTCAGGCTGGGCTAGGATTCAGGCCCGATGACCAGGCTGGGTTGAGCTCAGTCTTGCTCAATATAGCCATAGCTAAGACAGTTCATTTAAAACTGTCATTCTTTCCACAAGATATTTTAGTCATATATGACACTAAGGTTGTCCTTAAGCACAAATAAATGCATACGAATCATGACTAGGAGTGGCAACAGGTGGCCCGGCGGCCTGCCGAGACCGGCAAACCTTCAGCCATCAGCCCAGTTTCACATCCATGTGATGATTCAATCTGTTGATCCAGTCTCGTTTAATAACCATATCACCACTTGAAAGGATTTGTGAAGAAAACCTGCGGAATGCATTCACACAAAACCCACCTCACTTATTTAAGACACATATGATATGCAATGCCTTCTCAGGTTCACTTTACAGGGAAAAATAAAGAACTCTGACATTCTTTTCTTTTTAAAATTTTCCAAGGGAAGCCTACAAGCACCAAAAATATAACAAGAAGAACAATAGAAAAGGAAAATGGCGGCAAAAGATGAGAATGTACAGTATACTATACAAATAGGTATAAAAGATTATGCTCCAATAACTGCTAGGTCAGCTGAGAAGGCTTTCAAAATGCCTTTTTCATGGCAGATGATCCTGCTTCCCGTTTGAGGCAGGTGTGCTTGAAGCAGGGAGTCTCACAAGAGCTGGTTGTGCAGGCGCTGGTAGGGCATAAGTGAGCCTGGACGAAGAATTCTCAATAAGACCAGCAACTCCAGCAGCAGCAGATTGAGCATTTGAAGGAAGGAAAAGATCATGCTTCTGGTCCTTATAAGCACTCCAAACCTGCAAAAAGGAATAGTAATACACTGCTTTAGCTACAAATTCATACTATAAGAATTCAGTACCAGTGCCCTCTCTACCTTTTTTTTTTTTTTTTTACTTTCTTTTTGGCTTAATAAATAAGGACTGTCAATAGAAGAAACAAGCAGATACATAAACTCAATTAGATTGGGAAGAAGTAACAAGAGCAAGACGAGTCACGAGATACATTGCCGACTGATTGTCTACTCTGGGAGAACCTGTCCACTCCTCTATATAATGACTTCCCTTGTTGCACCACTTGGCTAAGCAATCTGCTAAGTTGTTGGCAAGACCTAGGAATCCATTGGAATGATATCTTCCGGTAGGCAGCCAAGGACTTCATCTCTACACAGATGCAAAGGCCACCATGGACAAGAATCAGGATGTCAAATCCAACTAATCATAACTGAAAAATCACCCTCCAATGGGAAAACCTAATGCCCAGGAGAGCCAAGAACTCTGCTCTCACAATCTAAAGTCCAAAGGAACTGAATAAGCAAAGCAAATTTCTCAGCCCTAAGTCATAAAAAGACCACCCATCAAAATTCAACTTGATGGTTCCCTAATGTAGGGTGGGTGACTGGGTGACCCAATGATATGGCAACTACAATCTCTCATGATCATATCAGTAAGCAGTCCTTTGAAGAGTTCGTTTGCGCTGGCCCTATGGGCAACCTAAATGGTGATCAAGTTAATGATGTCCTCCAGGGAGTGGACAGTCACTAAATACTCCTGAACCTCTTTTCAGCCAAATACACCATATGACAGCCCCAGCTAAACAATTCCACCTAAGTTTTCCATTCTTTCCAAGCAGCATAAAAGTCCAACATCTAATAAATTTAAAGAAAGTCACTGGTGGGTTTTCGTTGAGTAGGTACTAATTAGGCTTTGTGAAAAAAGCATATACTAGAAACCAGAAGAACTCCATGGTTTGTAATTTGTGTGATATGGAAGGCCAACAAGGTTCTGATTACAAGAAAAGCTGCCGTTCAGAGAAAGTTTGAGATATTAGAGACAAGCTTCTCATAAGAGTTGTGTATTACTGTAAATAGGTGTCCATTACCTTCATATTATAGGTTCATTTATTAAAAACAAACTATAACATAGAAAAATCTAAAGAGATACTTCCGTGCAGAACTGAAAAAAAAGGAATCAGTGAACAGCAGCGTGACCCAAATTACCTCTTTTTGAGAAAGTATCAGTAGAATAACTAGAAAAGAGAGAAATTAACTCTCACAAGTGAATACCCATAGCTTTCAGCAAAATGTTTGTCTAAAAAGTTCTCTCATTAGAGCACCAGCAAAGATCTCGAGTGTTTCAAGATCGAAGAGCTACTCCAATGCAACTTAAAGAGTGGGCATTTGTGTTCATGTATAGATGGGTGTCTCACTTACCATTGTTCTCTGGTGTTTGCTTTTCGTCTTGGATTTCTTATTGGGATGCCCTAATTGTGTAGTTTTCGCTTGTTGGAAAGGGCTTGTACCTCGCGTGCTTTCTCTTTTTTTTCATTATTATTTTTAATTTCCTCTTAAAAAAAATCATATAAACACTGATAAACATCTCACTAATCTAAAAATCCCTTTAAAACAGACAGGAAAAAAAAAATTATTTTCCCAGATATTTAGAATTTTTTCTCTTCAACTTACCTCATAAATTCTTCAAAAAAATCAAATAGATGCGAGAGAGAGAGAGAGAGAGAGAGAGAGAGAAACCTGTTGTCTACCATGATTTTATAATCGAAAAATAATGGATTTTTTCCCGCGGAACTTGCCCATATTGTTTTTTACAACTGTTCTGTTTTGGGCTTTCACATATCCAAAAGTATGCAATGTACAAAAAAAGTGGAATTACAACAGACAGTCTTGTTAACCATGTCAAATAACACTATGATGCGGACATAATGCTAAAGCTAATGTGGGGCCCACACATGGACAGCCTTGGAGAACACTTGTGGGACATCACTAGTCTTTTTTATTGTTATTGAAGTTTTCATAGTGTTGTTTTGTGTTTTCTTTATTACATTTTCTGTTATAGGATTCTTAGGATATGAGAGTCATTATAGTTTTTGATTTTGGTTATTTTTTTAGAACTAATTGAAATTATGAGTAGGGCATCACCTACATAAGAAGGGGAGCCATCGTTTGGAATAAATTTTGATGGATAAAAGAATATTTCTTGGAGGCACGTGGCTGGTCTTCTTCTTCCCCTTTCCAGAGATTGGAGAACCCTAGGTGAGACTCCTAGGTTTTGGGAAAAGCCCTTGGTGAGAAGCATTGGGCTATCTTCTTGGTGAGAAGCCAAGATCCTGTGATTCCATTAGTGAGAAACCTTAGAAAATCAGGTAATACCTATCATATTCTCTCTTTTCTTCTTTGTTCTTGTGGTGTTTGGTGATTTAAAAGGCTGGAAATTATTTTCTACAATCCCAAATTGAAAACGTTAAATCCCCAAACCTTATTGATGTAGCACAATGGAGGAAATACCAAAATTTAATGCAAGAGATTCTCACAAACCTCAAGTAACGGTTAGAATAAAAGCACAAAATCAAATTAAATCAAGAATTGAGATTTTAGAACACAAGTAGCCACGAAAGTTTAGAAATCAAAAATATGATTAAAGGAATGAAGTTAGGATGAAATAGAATAGAGAAGAATAAGAAAAGGAGAAAAGGAAGCCCAAAGGGAAATTCTAGGATAGTGTGCAAGGTGAGGTAAAATCCATGTAGGAATCCATCAACCAACTTGTGATAGTTGTCAACCAATTGCAACTGCAAGTTCAAAACATAAGGAAAGAAGCATTCGAGAGACCACCAGCCCAGGCCATGGGAGCTTCAAATTCCAGACCCCCTCCGAGTGTGTGCAAGTTGGTGAATCTTCTCATCAGTTTCAGCATGAGGTGGTAGCTCATAGGAGAGAGCACATTGACAGATTTGATACCCACCATAGTGTTGTCCATCATGAGATAGATAGAAATGCATGATTAGAAGTACCGGACTTTTTGGGAGATCATAATCCATAAATATTTATTCATTAGCTGCATAGTATTGAGTCTTTCTTTGACTAGCATGAGGTTCCAAAGGACTATAAACTTAAGTTTGCGGAAGCTAAAAGTACTGCAACAATGTGGTGGGACCAGTATAAGGATAATCATGCTAGACAATGGGGACTCTTAAGAAATTGGGAAGATCTGATAGCGGCTATGAGACACAGATTTGAGCCACAAGATTACAGACACCATGCTCACCTCTAGTTTATCCAACTACAGCAAAGCAATATGTTTGTGGAGTAGTACACTAGTCGATTCTACTATTTGGCCACATATTGATATTCTAGTAGCGATGTATTGGCATGGATTACAACCCCTAATTTCAACAAGTCTGAATTACAGCATTGTACCCACATTAGATGATGTTATCCATATTGCATATCAAGTTAAGGAGAACTTGAAGAGAGTTCCTTTTAGGCGAGCCTTCTCTAAGAGTTCTCCCATAACTAAGGTCCAAAGTAGTGGGTATTCTACTAGCAGGGCTGCCAATAAACCACAAGCTACTGGCGTTGCATCCGCATCTTCCTGACCAACCAAGACCATTTCACCGCCCACAGTCAGAAACCAAGAAGGATTAGTACAAAATGGTAGAGGACCATGCTTTCACTATCATGGTTATGGTCACTTTTCAGTACAGTGTGCAACGAGTCATGAGTCTTTCTAGCAAGCAGCCCATGGAAGAGGAAGTTCACATTCCACCCACCACCGCCAAGCCCATTGTTTTGGAACCGGAGTAAGCAAATAACAACGAGGCTAGTGAGCCTAAGGATGACCCTAGCTTATGTATGTCTTATGCCCTCTCTTGACTACTTGTGAAGAGAATTGAGAAGACAGGCGCGGGAGCAGCATTTTTCAGACCAGGGTTAGATGTGGTCATTTGTGCTCCATGGTGATACATGAAGGTAGTTGTAATAATGTGGAGTTAGAGTATGAATGTAAGAAGTTGGGATTGAAGATTGTGCCTCATCCAACTCCGGTGTAGGTCAACAATACCAACCCAAAGGTCCATGAGAGGTGTCTACTCACCTATTCTATTGGTAGGTTTATCGACCAAGTTCAGTGTGACGTGCTTCCCTTGAAAGTTTGCCACATTCTCCTTGAAAACCGTAGTTATTCGACAAGAAGGTACAACATTGTGGTTATATTAATACCTACTCTTTCAAATACCACAACTACAAGATGTAAATGGTGCCAAACCATGACTTTCCATCTATGAAGCTCAAGAGAACATCTGAATTGTTTCTACTCAAAGCATGTACCTTATGGAGGTGACGGGATCCTTGGACTACCACTTAACTCAACGGGGTTGAGTTCTTTTAAGAGGTGAGAGTTGATGCAACAACCCTAACTTGGCTAGAAAGGGCCTCCCCTCTTTGGAGGCCTAAACCCAAACCCCAAAGGAAAGAACCCTAGAAATTCAAATCAAAGATTTAGTGGATTGCATGTAAAGCCTAGGGTTGTTTCTAGAAAGTTTTAGGGTTAGTTTATTTGGGTTTCTTTTATTTTAGGATTGTTTATGGGTTTATTTAGGATTTCTTTTCAATGTAATTAAGCCCTAACGGCATTAGAAAGAAAATATGAATTTCTTTGGACTTTTTGTAAAAAAAATTAAATTCCAGGGTCTTAGGTGAGGTTTAATTAAAGCCAAAGTAGAGTTAAAAGGGGCTGATCGACAGCTTTAGAATAGAAGTCCTAATGAGTTTAGGAGTCTAGTGGGTCAATTATAAGTAAGAGGAATCATTAGGTTGTAATCAGATTTTGATATTGGAAATACAATTTGGTGATTTTGAAGTCCATGAGTGGACAAGGTATTCTTCTCTATCTTCTCTCTAACCTACACGACATATTCTTTTCTCTCTCTTGTTTTCTTCTTTCTTAATTATTGCTAGTTATCTTGCTGAGTTCTTTAATTATCTGCACTGTTATTACTTCTTTTAATTAAAGAATCAACAAGAAGTATCAAGATACAGTCAAGAACCTACATGATTCAATCTTGATTAGGTTTTTTTGATTCAAAACCTATAATCAGACCTAAAACACCTCTGTTCTCACCTTTCTTTTTCAAAAAACCCCAAGAACCATCTTTCTAACCTCCAAAGCCTTTTTCCATCAACCCAAGGCCTTCGGCTGATCAAGAAAGCCCTCCACATTGATTTTCAGTCCAAATAGACCTTCCCATCCCTGCAGCCACCCTATCCCCCACTTTTCTTGTTATTTCATCAAGAAACCCAAGGGAAACATTCCCTAGTATCTGCAGCATCTCTACAACAGAACCGTTCTGTTTTACGCATGACACCCAACCTTTATACACACAGATTTACCCTTAAAACAGCCCCTAGTCTTAACCCTAAACAGCCATTGTTTTCCCCCCAAATATTATCCTAATCGTACAGTCTGTTTCAAAGCCCATCAGTCCTTCTATACCTTCCCCAGATTTCTGACCTGTTTACCTTCCTATTTCAGCCTTTGAATTCCCATGATTCCATCTCCTGTCAGTCCCTGTTTGAGCCACTTAACACTTAACAGCCCTTGTTTCCCTTGATCTTTTATCAGTCTTGCTGAATTTTCAGTTCCTAAATCTTCCTCTATCTTAATCTAGCCGACAGTATATATACCCATAACCAAGAAACCAAATTTCATCCCTATATAATCTTGTTTACATATCAGTAAAGATGCAACCTTGGTAATCTATATTTGATCTTTGTTTCTTTAAGTGATTCAAGTCTTTTTTAGTTCATGTTAGGGCCTCCATCCTTGGCAACCCTACATCACATCACCTCTTCTATAGCTAGGACCCTGCCATATTCTTCCTTTAACTCCTCTATAATTCCCTTTCCTCCTTCGACAGCCCTTCCTTCTTCCTTCTTATCCCACTTTCTGATTGCCTCCAAAGCCACTTCCTTCTTTCTTTCTTTTTTTGATAAATAAGATAAGCTTTATTGAAACTGAGAAAAGCACGAGAGGTACATCTCGGCCCAGGGGGCTCAAAGAACCTTGAGGCTTGAACACTATGATATCCCAATCAAAAACAAAATCATGGAACTTCTTCCCCGAAAAATGGGGACGATGAGAAGTCCATCCGAACATCAGAGACAATGCGTTAGCCAAAATCTTATCATTTGGAGATGCCTTCCTATTGAAACTACGAGCATTCCTCTCAAGCTAAAGGGACCAGCAAATGACTCTGGAAATACATCTCCATAAAAATTGGCCGGCCAGGGTCAGGTCAGAGATCTCTTCCTTGTCCCATTTGTGCAAGAGCCCTAAGATGGACTCGAGCATCAGCCAACACCTGTTAAACCTGATAAGAAAATGAAACCAAACACTGTGCGATATGGGGCGCGATATGGGGCAGTGAAGAAACAGATGAGGCGACATTTCTTCTGCGAGATGGCACATGCACACCTATTGGCCATATGGAGACTTCAAGACTCAAGTTGTTAATGGTGAGGGTCTTCTCCAGTGTCGCCAACCACGGAAGAAAGGGAGATTTTGATGGCATACCTGTTTTCCAAATGATTCTTTCATGGCTAAAAATCGGGCCAGCACTCAATAGAGCCCCATAGGCTTCTTTAACTGTGTACACGCCATCCTTTCCAAACCCCCATTGTCTCGAGTCCCTCTGATATTCGGCTCCAATTTTTGCTCTTTGAAGAAGGTGTAGAAGCTTTTTGATGGGAGTCATTTCCCAGTCATTTAACGGCCTTCACAGCCCCAAGTCCCACGTTGGAGGAGTAGAGGAACCAACCATATGATCGCTGACAAAGCCCTCTTTGTTCCTTGCCAAGGTGAAATTAGAATCGCGAAAAACACCGGGAAGGCTTCATCAAATGGGGTTCGGCCACACCATCTATCTTTGCAGAACCACACCGAGACCCCGTTCCCGATTTTATAGTAAGTCTCCACTAGGAAGCATTAGGAGAGCTTTGAGATTCTTTTCCACATCCCCATCCCATAACGCCCCCTCGCTTGCTTTCCCAATTGTAATGGAGGCTTCCATATTTGTTGTTGAGATAACCGCATGCCATAAAGCTTCCCTCTCCTCCCTGTACCTCCACAGCCATTTAGCAAGGCAAGCCTTGCTCATCTCATGAAGCCTTCAGAACCCCAGACCCCTTGCAACATAGGCCTGCACATGCTGTCCCACCGAACAAGGGGATATTTGTCAGCCCCAACATAGGCCTTCTACAAGAACCTGCGTCTGGCAAAGCCAATCTTTTGCTCAACTGACTTTGGCAAGGAGAACAAAGAGAGAAAATAGATTGGGAGATTTGATAGCACACTTCTAATCAATGTGATCTTCCCTCCCTTGGAAAGGTAGCGATCTTTCCATGACACCAACCTTCGTTCCACTTTCTCTAGAACCAGATCCCATATTGCTTTTGAGGGCCTTCCACCGCAAAAGAATTCCACCACTCCACAACATCCACACAGCCCAAATGCATTGTCCACATTATATGGAACCAGAAAAGATTATGCCCCAAGCTAAAGTTCACACCTCTAAGGAAAATGAGAATGTGGTCCAACACCATCCTCGTCAAAGTCAATACCCCTACTAGCAAGAAGGACTCCTCCCAACCCATTGACACTAGAAATTAATTCAACTTACTCGTTGCTGAGACTGCATGAAAGTTTGACCAAGTGTATCTTGCTCCCAAGTTGGAAGGTCCTACAACTCATTATGGTTCACAAAATAGCCAAGTATCTCCATGCATCTTGTGTGTTTGATCCCCTTATGTTTTTCATCCACAAAAAGCACCTCATTGAAATCCACCCATGCACCATGGGAGATTCCAATGGGTGTGAAGCTGCTAACGAGTGATGTGAATACTTCATCACCACAAAACTATTGGTCAATTTTTTTTACAAACTGGGGAAGATAATGTGGGATGCAAAACAGCCCAAATTAAAATTTGTGGGACTAGGGTCACTATACCAATCTGACTCAAGTGAATTCAAAATTTTATATTTTTTTGGCCCTATAGCTGGGTTGGATCTTTGTTAAAGTTTGTCAAATTTTGAAATTTTCAAAATCTCGACTTTCTCTCGCATAGGGGAATTTTGGGTTTAAAATTTTCGTTTAACAATAGTTTCGGCTTTATCTAGATAAGTTCCTTGTTAGTTAGTGTAGAGGTTTTTTATTTATTTCAAAGTAGAACAAGTTTCATTTCTTGTTTAAGAAAGTGAGAATTTCCATCACTTTTTTATGCCTTATTTTGGGGGTAGAAGCTTTCTTGTTTATCTTGATTTTGGCATCCAAGATCTTGCAAATCCAATGTGATTAGTTAAAGTTATGGCCAAAATATTGATAGGGTATCACTTTGTGACAAAATTAACAACAACAACAACAAACAGCCTTATCCCAAATATTTGGAGTCGACTACACGAATCCAGTTCTGCCATTCCACTCTATTTAGGGCCACATCTGTTGTTAAATTACAAGCTGTCATGTCTCTCCTTACTTCAACCCAAGTCAATTTTAGCCTTCCTCTAGTCCTAGCACATTCAACTTGCATCATCTCACTCTTCACTGGCACAGTCATTTGTCTTCGTTGAACATGACCAAACCATCTCAATCAACTTTCCCTCATTTTATCACCTATTGGCACTACACCTAAGCTCTCGCGAATGGTTTCATTCGTAATTCTATCCTTCATAGTCTTGCTACTCATCCATCTCAACACCCTCATTTCAACCACACTCATTTTATGTACATGTTATTTTCTTGGCTGCCCAACATTCTGCTCCATAAAGCATGGTTGATCTTATAAAATTTTGCCTTCAGTTTTAGTGTTATTCGTTTGTCACACAACACTCCAAAAGCACCTCTCCACTTCAACCATCATGCTCTAATTCTATGAGCAACATCGTCTACAATATCTCTTTCTTTGTGCATGATTGAAATTTGAAACAAGATAACGAAAATGGTCAATCTGAGGTATCTCTTGGTTATCAATTCTAACTACTCCCTCATTATTTCTACTCATATTTTTGCTAAACCTGCGTTCCTTTTTGCTAAACCTGCGTTCCATATATTCTGTTTTAGTCTAGCTTTATCCTAAAACCATTTGATTCTAAAACATCCCTCTATAGTTCTAACTTGGCATTTACCCCCTCTCTAGCCTCATCAATCAACACAACATCACCAGCAAACAGCATATACCATGGCACCTCCTCCTGTATATGACTAGTTAACTCATCCATAATAAAGGCAAAAAGGTAAGGGCTCAATGTTGACCCCTGGTGCAAGCCTACTGTGATCACAAACTCACTTCTCTCTCCCCCGATTGTCCTAACGCTAGTTATTACTCTATCATACGTATCCTTAACTAGGTCAATAGAT
>JAOXJP010239879.1:0-37946 GCA_025762735.1 Platanus orientalis | reverse complement strand
CAACATAACCCTTGACCAAAGTTAACACCAATATCCATCACAGTTTTAGTAAAGTCATCTTCATCAACAAGACCAAGTTCATAGCCATGCTTTACACTACAATAACAGATGCCACATCTACAAGGCATGTACCCTTAGTACAAATGTATAAATTGACAAACTTAGTTACCAGCTTCTCATTTATACCTCCAAATGAACAGTAGCAAGCCCCAAACCAGTTATCAACTACCTCTCAGCCAGTTGATTGATGGCATTTCCACAAAAGATCTATACAGAAAAATGCTTCAAGGTCATTTCTAAAGATTCATGTATATTAAAGATGAAATTGGTGAATAAGAACTTTATAAACAAAAATAAATGGTAACACCACAGAACATCACTAAGCTTAAAAGATTGCAAGGGAGACTTGCATACATTCATCGGTTCATTTCAAAATTTTTAAGACGTTGCCAGCCCTTCTCACGGCTAATGAAGAAGGGAATTATTTTTGTATGGGACCAAACCTGTCAAAATGCCTTTGATAGTATAAAACAATACCTATTAAATCCACCGGTACTCATGAGCCTGGCTCTGCCTAAGCCATTACTACTATACGTGGTAGTTATGGAATCATCTCTTGGGGCATTGTTGGCCTAACACAACGAGGAAGGCAAAGGGCATGCTTTATCTTACCTCAGCAGGATGATGGTTGGTGCCAAGTTAAACTACTCTCCCATTAAAAATATCTATCTGGCTCTGGTTTTTATGCTACAAAAGCTGCGACATTATCTGCTTACTACTACAATACACCTCATATCAAGAGCCAACCTGTTATAGTATATCATGAGTAGTCCCTCCATACAAGGGTGTATTGCTAAGTGGACTATCCTTCTCTCAGAATTTGACATTCACTACGTTTTGCAGCACCCAATCAAAGGCCAAGCGTTAGCGGATTTCTTAGCCGAGCACCCAGTACCTGATTATTCACCTCTTCAAATGAAGTTGCTTGACGAGAACGTTATGCACGTCCAGATAAAGAAAAGTTGGGAAATGTTCTTCGACAGAGCATCCGAAGGTCCTTCTATTGCCCCAGAGGATAACATAGATAAGTCTTCTAGGATCAACATTGTCTTTATCACCCCAGGTAATGGCATCATTATGCACTCCCTCACACTAACAAAGGGACGCTCAAATAATGAAACCGAGTATAAAGCTTTAATCGCAGGACTTGGACTGGCTTTGGAAATCCCCATCGATGACCTTACGATTTATGGAGATTTAGAGCTCGTCGTCTGTCAGATGAATGACCTTTACTACATAAAAAAGCCAAGCATAATGCCTTATTTCAAAGGGCCAAAGACTTGGCCAAGTTGTTTAGGCCCCTGCAGATACAACACGTCAAAAGGGACAATAACGGGCAAGCCGATGCACTCGCTAGCCTAGCAACATCTCTTACACACCCACAGGACGACTATCTCTTTGCAAAATCATTAAAAAAATGGTCGCTAGGCATAAAAATGACTGACATGAGCGCCTACTGGAGGTACTCTAGGCATATCATACCACCTTCCGTACGCCAACACAAGCAACCCCATACTCCCTTGTGTTCAAAGAAGAGGTAGTTCTACCAGTTAAAATCAAAGTCTCATCGCTAAGGGTTGCAATATAGGATGATTTGATGAGCGCAGAGGTTGCCAAGATTCGCCTTTCAGAGCTTGAAACCCTTGATGAATCCATGCTTGCTGCACAACAACATTTGGAATTATACCAAGCCTGCATGGCAATGGCATATAACAAGAAAGTTAAGCCACGCTCCTTCACCAAGGGTGAGCTCATCCTTCTTTAGCGATCGCCACTTGACCCCACATGAAGAAAAAATGATAAATTTGCCTTTAAATGGGATGATCTATAGCCGTTGAAAAGGTCTATCCTAATGGTGCATATCTATTTCGTGACGTGGAGGGTAACCAAATCCTCCCCGTTACCAATGCTAGATTCTTGAAAAAATATTACCCTTAGAATGACCTATAATGGTCTTCAAGGAACTACATTGGTTTGATCTTGTCTTATACAGGTACGTAGGCATTCCAGGTTTCTTCCTACCTTGGAAGCAACCGCATTCGTCCTCTCTTCTAAAAAAAATCATTGTCAATCTCATTAAAAACCAGTAATGGAAATGGGATGCAAAAAGCAGGCAACCCCTAGTCTTAGGTTAAGGGATCTTAAGGGTAAAAAGGGAAATATATGCATTACACATGATGGAAAGGGCATAGCAAAAACCCATATGTGCACCATGAGTAAAAAATTCATTCACAGCACGTTCAAATTTTTGTTAATCCCATTAAAAAGCAGCAATGGCAATGAGATGCAAAAATTAAGAAACCCTAGTCCTAATGGGAAACCATTAGGATCAAAAAAGAGATAAAATACTCAAAATTTCATAATCAAACTACGACCGGGATTGATCATGTTTTAGGGTATGTAAGTAGTCTACCATTACAAGAGGCGTAGCCCCATCATCATCCATACCACAATCACCACAATCTCTCTTTGAGAACTATATCATTCTGTTTTATAACTACATGATACATTTCTTAAAGGGGAAGGGAGATTCACACATAAAATTGGAATGTACACAAATTTTGATAAAAAATAAAATTTTTATTAAATAAAATGTTGCTACAACAAAGAAAGTACAACAAAGGGCATCCTTACACTACACCCTCAGTCTCTTGCCGCATCTGGGCTACTAAAACCTAGGAGTTTGGTGTGCAATGAAGGCAATAACTCTGCATTCACCTCTAGGGCATCGTCTGCCGCATCGACATTCGATTGTGCTGCGTTGAGGTTATAAATAGTCTCCTTAGAGACTTCATCCCGCTGGTCGATCTCTCGGCTCATCAACTCGCCCTTGCAATGGTCCACTATATAGATAGCCTGATGAATCAAATTACCCACATGATCAACAAACCTCTTGCGAGATCCTAGACAATTCATTACTTTGTTGAAGCGCTCTTTTAATGCTTCCATATGTACCGTCAAATTGTCAGCATCCTTTATCAGTGGCCTGAACTCTCCTAACACCCAAGTTTGCTAGACAGTTAGGTCTGCCATTCTGATCTCTTCCTCTTAAAGGCATAAGCGAACGTCATGCTCTAGTCCTTTTAGTATCTTGATGTCCTTTGCCTCACAAATTTCAGACAGAGCATCAAGGAGACACATTATTGTGCCTTTGAACTCAGAGTTATACACACAAGCCTCTATGCGGTCCAACGTGTCTAAGATCTCTTATCAGTCGAAAGAAACATCCGCTTCTTTTAGTGGATAGGCTAACCAAGCTCCAAATGAGCGCATCCCATTCTCGAATGAGCCTCATTGACTCGTGCCTCTACTTCTTCAGCCACCAATGTCCTTACTACATCTAGAAAAGAAATCATCATCGTTAGATCATGAGAACCGAAAAGACCAGGCATCGACCGCCTCACTTAGGATCTTCCCCCTTGGTTAGGGAAGATCCATCTCACCTCACTGGTGACTTTGATGGTTCTTCGACTTCAAGAACATTGTCAATCTTTCTCTTGGGAGCCATGTCTCTGACACAGAAATAAAAATTATTTGCAAAAGACAAAGGAATGAAAAGGGTGGTGGGCATAACCCTCTTATTTATAAACATGAATGACTGCAATCTTTTAGAAAATGGTGTTTTGACAAGAGAACAAAAGCAATGGTTCATCCTATTACAACGATCCAAATTTGACCAATGCAATGGTTCAATATCCTTGTCGGAAGAACGCCGATCACATCGTTTTAGGGATATACCATCACAATGTTCGCTGTAAGGGCGAGATATTCCATTTACGCAAAAAAGGAGCACACAAGAGCATGGTTTTCGATTCTTGTAATGCCAATACCAATTCACATTTGACTCTTATAAAGTCAACTATATTCGGCTCTCACAATGTCAAAGATTAATTGGATTTGAATCATATAAAGTCAATCCACATCGACCCTCATAATGTCGATCACATGTGGCTCTCATAATGTCCACCACATCTATATTTGACCTCGTAATGTTAAATATACGTGACTATCATAATGTCCATCATATTTGACTCTCATAATGTTGACTATATTTGACTCTCATAATGTCGACCACATATTGACCCTCATAATGTAAGCCTTATTAGACTTTTATGATGTTAATCATGCGTGACTCTTAAAATGTCGACCACCTTCGACTCTTATAATGTCAGTCATACTTGACTCTTATAAAGTCAATCCTACTTGATTTTCACAATGTTGAGTAAAGAAAGTAAAAAAAAAAGGAAAATGACAAGGAAAAGACAAGACAATAAAAGATAAAGCTCTATATTTTCTTTTATTAACAAAAAAGGGGTTTTCTTACATCCTCCTCCAATATATCACTTTGGGAAGGCAGAAAGGAGACATTTACATAAATCCTCTTCCGTGGTCAAGGAGGATCAAATTTGGTCACCTCGCATAGCAAATGCTTCATAAAGATGATCTATGGTAGAAGAAACTACATAAATCCTCGATTAGAGAGCACTTCCTTCTGTCACCTTGCTTCCTGGGTTGCTATGAGAGTAGCAATCCGAGCCTGCACTCTTAATAATTCCTCATGGGCATTAGCTAAGTCATTATCAATGCTGGTCATTGAATCACAGACTTAATCAAGGTCTTCCTTTTAGCCTCTGCAACATCTAGATTGGCTTGGGCATCAACATTGCTTTTGATATTTACAAGTTTCGCTGCTAGTGTTGATCATCTAACCAAAGACACAAAATACATCTCTACACCCCACTGAAACCCATCATTACGAAAATGGGTTTCTATATCTTTGGCAAGGGCCATCAACACCTCGTCCTGTGTACTTACAAGGTTAGGTGATGAGGGTGTTACGACTGCCATCAACTCAAGCATCTCTTGGCAGATCATGCGTGCTGAGGCAATCTTGGAAGAGTGCCTGATGACATTAGCAGTGCTTACGATCTCATTTTGATAAATAGAAGAGAAGTGTCAGCAATGGTATATGGAAATGCATCTTATAACAAGGAGAAAAACTTACCATGACCTATGGGAGGAACTTTTATAGGATCCTATCTTGCAAGGAGCGGCTTCTCAACAGCTTGATTGAAGACAAAAGAAGAATTTAACACATAGGAACACATAAACGAATGTCATGAATAATGTAGAGAGGGATGGCATATATACCTTTCTCAGAGACCATTTCATCTTGGGGATGTTCATCATCTACTAATTCCCCCATCATGGGATCAACCATTGATTCAGGAGGGTTTGTGTTGGCTGTCACCTCCTCTTGGATCAGGCTCTCATCTTGAGTTGCCTCTGCGATCGATTCTCCATCAATTATGTTGTTTTCCCCCTCAATAGGTGGAGCAGCCAAAGTAGTAAGGGCATCAACAGCCGGCGTGGCCATTAGCTTGCTAATTTCATCAACAATCTTGTCTTGGGGCTTATTGGCTTCAGAAGGGCCATGAGGCATCCCCACATCAACAAGGCTGGAAGGTTCGCTGACTGTAGGAATCTCCTCACTAGCATCCCCTACTCTCTGATCACCCACTTCAGTGGTGGTTGCAAGTGATTCATCAGGATGCTCGCTAATGTCCCCCGACTAATCGGTTAACAGGTTTCCTTCCCCAGAGCCATCAGTCCACCTTTGATCATCCTTTTTGGAGCTTTCATAGTCTACTAGCTCCTCCATTTTGGACATGACCACGCCTTGTAAGTTGTTAGTAGGGACATGAAGGCCCATAAACCCCTCAGAATCCTGTAAAGAGTTCATCTCTGCTCCCTCAAAGTTCATGCCCAACACCGACTCGACCAAGTCTCGTTGCTCCTCAAGGGTGATAACAAGATGGCCCTTATCTCCCTGTTTGGTCACTACATCCGTTTTTTCCATTGTTGAGACACAATGTTCCTCTGTTGCGGTCATCTGAGGGTTGCTGTCATCAAGGGTTGGTCTTTGCACCTCAGGGGGTGTTGGCTTCGCTAAATCTTTTGTGGAAACCTATTGACAGATGATCATGAGAATAAAAGAATGCAAAATGATAAAATGAGATTCATTAAAGTCACAAATATATAAGCACTCATGAGCATGCTCTCCAGAAGGTGTTGGTGAAGTAGGATTCCATGATTCTTGCTCAAAAGGTGTGTGGGAGGATCCACCAACCTCTGGGACACTTGAAGAGACCCCTTCTCCAGCAATATATGAGGGCTCATCATCTTCAACAACACCTTTCCCTTTGAAAGGGACATAGGGTTCTTACCTCGTCGTCTCACGTGATTCAATTAATGCTTATTGAACTTGAGCTACCTCCACTTCTTTGTTACTAGGCTCATCACTGAAGTGAGTAGGTTGGTTAGTGGCAAGGGAGCATTTGACAACAAAACGGAATGCTTCATCCTCTTTCTAGCGTTTCTCCATAGTCCCATGTGCAGACTCAGACGTCACAAAAGGTAGACTCCTTTCTATAATCGCTAACTCCTTCCTAATGTTCTCTATGAAACCAGGAAGAGAGTCACGAGTCACTGAAGAAATGTCCTAACCAATGGGGATATATGCTTGGAGCTCACTTGTGATGCTAGTCACCTTCTGGAAGACATAGTCTAGGAAGTGACCCTTTAAGTCATACCCATTCATGATGATAATAAGCTCGTGCACGTGCTATATAGCTATCGACGGGAGGCATACTATTGGATACCCAATGATCCTCGTGGTCTTCTAGAGCTCCGTGTCTGATAGAAACAACATCTTGGTATACTAGACTTTCTGTTTTAGCCCTTCTCTCAGTAGAAATGTGGGAGGGATGGTTGAAAGGATGCACTAGGCCTTGCTCTTGCATCACTGGCAATATGTCGGCCAGTTGCCTCCGCTCCTCAAGGGTCTTACCCCCTAACACGAATTCTTTAATAGAGGGGATTTTGCATTGTCCCATTCCAACTGTTTTGTGTTGGGGATTTTCAAAAGGATAGCCCCCAATATCTTTAAAATTATCTTCATGAATATGAAGGCATCCATTCAGGCTCTCTTACCCTGGCAGGGGATGGGATGCGTTGAGGTTTCCTCCCATGCATCTTACTCCTTGCACCCTTTTCCTCTTTGGTTTATTTGGCTGCTCTTCTTCTTCCTCAGTGGCTGAAGGAGATGACGGGATTGACTCAGTGTCTTCTTGATGGCCCCACAACTGCTTATTGAATCTTTTAGGCCATTGGACAATCGATGTTTTCTTGGCCAGGGCCTTATTCTGAGATTTATTAGCCATTATTATGTACCTTGACCGTCATAAAAAATAACGTGGGAGTTGTCCCCATCTTCGTTGTATATTACAATTGAAAAGAATGAGGTATACGACCACTTGGCATAACGATAATCGAATTGGAGGTTGTCTTGTTTGGTCATTTCCTTGAGAATGACAACTCGGCTACCTGTGCCTGATCTCACAAAATACATATAAGCTTCTTGAAT
This sequence comes from Platanus orientalis, assembly GCA_025762735.1. Lineage (NCBI taxonomy): Eukaryota > Viridiplantae > Streptophyta > Magnoliopsida > Proteales > Platanaceae > Platanus > Platanus orientalis. Next base: position 30,460 of record JAOXJP010239879.1, on the reverse strand, counting down.
TCTCTCCAAGCTAGTTGTCCTACCCACTATTTTTATGTGGGTAAGGAGAGAGACAAGTCCTTGAAAGTAGGAGAATTAACGAGCAAATCTGTGAGGGTTATAGGCCTCGACATGAAAATGGTTGTCCCTCCATGATGCTAGTTCACCGCTCTTAAGAGAGCAGAAATGTCCCCAAGCCTCCCCTGACAACGACCCATCGTCTATCAAGGTCTGCTTGTCAAATAAGTGATATGGGATGAGGATGAGCTTTTGAGTAAAAAAACAAAGTTGTAAGGTGCAACACCATCTCTTCCTATTGATTCATCAAGGTGCTAATGTATGTAATGTTGCGAAGATTCTTCTCTCCTCTCTAGTAGATAAAAGGGAAATGAAGCCTCAACCATACATAAAAGTATTAGAGGGTTATAGGCCTCGACATGAAAATGGTTGTCCCTCTATGATGCTAGTTCACCACTCCTAAGAGAGCAGAAATACGCCCAAGCCTCCCCTGATAACGGCCCCATCATCCGTTAGGGTCTGCTTGTCAAATAAATGATATGGGATGAGTGTGAGCTTTTGAGTAAAACAAAATAAAGCAGTAGGGCGCAACACCATCTCTACCCATTGATTCTTCAAGGTGTTAATGTATGCGATGCTGTGAAGATTCTTCTCTCCTCTCTAGTAGATAGAAGGGAAATGAAGCCTTAACCATGCGTAGAAGTATTAGAGGGGAAGGTACACCAATTTCTCCCCAATCTGACTGTCCTAGATGCCTACCTCTACAATGTCTTGTAAGTCGCTATATAAGCAAAAAAGACTAGGGACCTCTAGGTTTATGCGAATCCCATTAGTAAGATTAATGACAATGATGAATACTCCAAGGTGTATATGCTCACCTACGCTGCTAGGAAGAGCCTACTTGCTTAGAAAGGCTAGATAAACCCCAACCAAGAATGCATGACCATCGAGATCGACGCTTCGAATATTTTTCTTGGTCCACGGTAGAGATTTTCCTTTAGCAATCACGCTCGAAGGACCCTAGAAAATGAAGTTAAGCCAGTTACCATATGAAACGCTCATGTTGTTGAACTCAAAAAATATCTGGAATAGTCTTTGACATGTGGCGGAAAATGTCTCAAAGTGCTTATTAAAGGGAATATACTCTTCCATTAACCTCCTCTCAAAAGGCAAATGGCTCACGTCGATAAACTCCTATAGTGAGATGCCCATCTCACTATACTGACATTGAAAAGTGTTGGTGTGGGGCACCATCTAGAAATTGCTTCTGCTACCATCGCATGATGTTTATCAAAGTTACCAATGAAACCGCGTAGCGCTTCAGTCATCCCAACGACGTCTATCTCTACGCAATAGTTGTCAAGGCAATGCTCGATAAGGGCTTCCCACCTACTTTCCCCCACTCGAAAAGGAAAAAGAACCTTTATAGAGCCGGCCAACCTACTTCGGTTCTCCTAAGAGAATTTTTTGGATTAAACTTCTGAGATCACTGGTGGTCGATTCTTTGAGAGTTTCCCTTTCTTCAATAGAGGAAAATAGTGTTTCATGGACCGAGTTGTCTCGGTAAGCCCGATTGTCTAGGCGACACCAACCCTTGCAAATAGTTCTAATATAGTCAAGCGGGCTTGGTGCATGATCCGTTACCGGATTGATAAATTCTAGATCAAAAAGGCTTCGGCTACAGGCCCACTCGTGAGTTTGATGAATAGGGGATATGAACTTTTGCGGCACTCATGGTCATATAAGATTCGTCTCATAGGAGCCATTAATTTGCAAAGGAAAAGGAAATTAAAATCATGAATTGAATATGTACATTTTAATGTCTTACAAATATTTGTGCAAATGAGCACTTGAGTGCACGAATGTGATTTATGGTTTCACATTTTCGTGACAATAAAATTTGCCAGCATTATGTCTGATTGTGGGTGAATGAAAAAAGATTTACCCATGCCCGCCCAATATCTTGACAAGCAAGGAGTGCGTGAATGGGAGGCACCTCAACCCACGAATTAAAGTAGGGAGATCCTTTCATGATCACTCAAGCCAGCCCTAAAGCAGCAAATGGTTCATCAGAAACCCCAGTCATCGCCTAAGATGAAGACTGGAGTTCCCAAATGGATTTTGAAACCTACAACTTTAAAAACTTCATAAGAGTCACTAAGATGCTCGATTTAGCAATCCGAGGCTTCCTAATCAAATGGATTTGAGGTTTGAAGTCAAAACTCACCAAGAAAAAGAAGTAAGGATTCTCGAGTGTTTGAAACCAAGAAATCTCATAAAACGTCAAAAATGGGGATTTTAATACCTTTAAGAAGTTCTAGAAGTGGTCGTGGTGGTGAACAAAGATGGGAATTGGAGATTTCATTACAAGAACACACATGTAGGGGATTTGGAGTTCTCTGTAATGGGATTTTGGTACAAGAAAGAGGTTCAAATAAACCAGGGAAGAAGAAGACCAAACCCTTTTGTACCTGTAGGGGTAGTTTGGTGAGACCATGTAGAATTTAAAAGAAGGCTCTTATTGACAAGGCTAAAATGGCCTTTTCATCTGCCAACTGTGAGAGGATGCTAATCTAAGAGACGTGCGTCATCAGTTATCATTGTTCCTCGAAGAACGCATTTTGAATCAAAGTGCGCGAATGAGAAATATAAACCTCATTCGCCCATAAATATAAAGTGAATGATAAAAATAATTTCCATTTGCTAGAGTTTTTGTGGTGAATGATGAAAAGAATTTTTATTCGCCACAACAAAGATTAATAATTTTCCAAAGTTAGTAAGGAACAAGTGGCCGGAAGTTTTGATTAAGTCTTGGCAATGCGTTCAGCTTTCAAGACACCAAAACTTGGTCAATCTTCATGGTCTTGCGCGTATAGAATAACCAGACTCAAACTTTATAAGCATGGATTTTGTTAAAGTATGGTCCTTATGACATCCAAAGACAACCACCATTGCTTAGCTTAAAAAAAAGTCTAACAACACTAATACTTGTTTGAACAAAGCGAGCAAATTTGGATGAAGTACAAAAATTTTGAGTATTTGATATCATCAAGGTGCAAAGAACATGGAGACATGAAAGGAAAGATAGTTCATTGATAAGAAGTTGAAAAGGTTTACATGTTCATTCATGATCTAAAAAAGCAGGGGAAAATAGTCATCTTTAATAATAAAGAAAATTAGATGAAAGCTTTAAGCTTGTTATGGCGTTCTTGGGAGAGGGGAGTTTGTTGTTGAAGGACGGCCTCAGCATCAGCTCACTTAACCACCTGTTTAGGGTGGGCTTCATCATTACCACTCTCCTGCCTCATAGCCAAAATAGCTCTGGCTTGGGCGATCAGATGTTCTTTGTTCTCGGTTGCACCTTCGCTATCCTCTAGAATGGCATGACAAGCATTCATCCGGTTCCAACGATGTGTATATTTTAACTTAACATAATGAAAATGTTCTACCAATGCTGCAAATTCTACACTTACAAAGCTCTCCAGACGAGTTGCTTCGGCATGGTCCCACCTCAGATCAACTATTCTTGCTTCCATTTCGTAATGAGGGCTTCAAGATTAGGAGTGGGTTGAGAAAGCTTTAAAGTCTCTTCAGCCTACGCTATAGCAGCTGATGAATTCAAGAGAGACTCTATAGTCCACTTAGTCCTTGCGTTCTTAAAGTACATTTCCACATCATCTAGGCAAGATAAGGCCCTGGCTCGGGTACATGGTAATGCGAGCCCCTCATGTTCCATAACAGTAAGATCCTATAGAAGGTGGATACGAGCATCACACACCCACCTTGCATTCTCATGAAAATCTTCCAATTCTTCTTCATTATAATCTCGTGGTGGTAGAACTTCTTCATCCTCAAAAGAAAGCTCTGCACAATAAAAAGAAAAGTTAAAATTTAAAATGGCCTAAATACTCTTATCAAAGATGAATACCTGACGCCAAAACAGGTTCTGGGGCCTGAATAGGTTTAGGTTTCGAAGGAATTCAGTCTCTGATGATGAGTCAGGATCTGGTATAAGGATATTACCTTCAGAATCAATTGAATTAATTATTGGAAGATTATCCTCAGAATCTGATGAGTTAATTATAATAGGAACGGGATAACGAAGGTGACTTGGTCTTACAGTAGGACTTGACTTTGGGTTGGTCCAAGACCTAAGTCTCATACGCTTGGGATGGACATTAGCAGGAGTAGACGATTCACCTCTGCTTATACTGGAGGACTTTTGTTTAGGTGCCATCACCTGAAAGAAACAAAATTTTCTTCAATATGAAACATACCCCACAAATGGAGTAAAAAAGTGGGCGAATGATGATCAGATAATCACATTCGCACATAATAAGTGAATGAATCTTAACTCACAAATGAAAGCAAGGAGAAGTCATTCACAGCTCACTCAAGCAGACAACTCACTGGGTGAACCGGGAGGTCGCGAATGAGCAACCGAAGATGATGATCACCCTGAAGAAGATAGTTAGAATTTTAAACAAGAAAAAAGAAGCAAAAAGTCCTAGAATCCTATTCAAAAGCTTTTTCAAAGAACTTATCAAGGATTCTCCTAGCTACATAAAGACTCTCTTCCTCTACAAGAGGAAGTCAAATTTAGGAAGAAAGGATCAAGGGAAAATGGGTATCTCTTGCAGTTCATCACACCTCAGATGATCATTTAGAAGAAAGAAGGAAAAGAGAATGAAGAGAAACTCACACTTTCAAAAGCTGGGAAAGAAAATTCGGATGCCTCAGGAAGTTCTACTATGAACGAGCTCTTAAAAGATGAGCTGAGGAAGAAGAAAGGGGACTTATATACTCGTGGGGCTATATTCATCAAAATACAAGAAATTTGAAAAGTCCCGGGAACTAATAAAGAAAAAATATCGACAGAAGTAATTGAAGGCCATTATTTTCGCCTTAAAAAATGCATTGTTTCCTTATTGCACTCGCAATGCATTTTTCGATGGGGAAACTATAGAAACCCAAAAGTGTGCGCAAATGTAAAAATAATATGACACTCACCACACTCTTGTTAGTGAATGATAATTCATAATCTCATTCACTTGTAATCAAAGAATTTCAAGTACTTGCTTTTGCCACCAAAAGTGTGCACGAGTGCACTGTTCACATTCGCGCACTATGGAAACCAGAAACTGAAATTCGATTCTATCTTTTCCTGGGGTGGTTATTTTGGATAGCCACGACTCTTATGAGTTCCCTAACTGCCCAAAAGATGGAAGAATGTAGATTCTTGCATAAAAGAATCACTTATATTTTTGGGATAAAGATTTGAAGAATCCCACTCCAATGAAAACGTTATGGAAGAGATAGAGTTCCTCCTCAACAAGGACTCTTCTCTAACTCATTTTGGTACCTATAAATACTTAAAAGATCAACATGAGAAGGAGAGAGATACAGATATACAGAGAGATACATAGATAGAGAACGAAGGAGTTTTAGAAGTTAAAAAGGCTCTAAAGATTCACTGTGAAGTAAAGTGCATCCATCCCTTGAAGGTTTATAAGTTACCTCTCTTCCAACAGAGGATGGAGCACATCCATTATACCTTTCCAATCTCCCCAAGAAAGATATCATAGGAAGCTTAAGGATAAATCAAGTTATTGACAGGTAAACTTGCTGGTGTATGAACAAGTGTAATCGCATATATATTTATAAGAGAATATCACCTTCTCTTCTACTTCTTCTTCTCTATATTCCTACAGTTCTATTTTATAATACGAGCCGAGAAACTTAGAGTTAATCAAAGGTTAGCTGTAATTAACAAGTCTATCAGGCTTGGAGTTTTAGTCCCCACTCATAAAATAATAAACTAGCCTCTAAAATGGCTAGGTAATTTGTTCAACGAATTTCACCTTGTACGGCTCAAAATTTGATGTTACAACGTGAAACAAAAAGACAAAAATAGCAAACAACAAAGAATAATCACACAACACAATATTTAACATGATTCAACAAGATTGCCTACATCCATAGGCAAAGACGATCAAGAACTTCACTAAAACTACTGGAAATTATAAGACACACAGAGACAAGTTCCCAAAACCCAAAGGCGAAAACCCTAAGGAAAAAATCCAAAGAAAACTCTCCACAAACGTTCTTGACAAAACCCACAAATTGCCACCCTCTCACAACCAACGTCTCTCACTTTTCCGCAGTTTACAAAACCCAGGAAACAACCCTTTTATAGAGATGTGTGTCTCAAGAAACCCTACATCATATTGTGGGTTAAACCTCCCAAAATAACCACACTCTTATTTTTCCAAATCCCACTCTTATTAGACTTTCTAAAAAAGTGCAAACTCTAAAATAACTAAATCTCGTAACAACCTGATACCTTGTCAGTATTTCAGCCATAACTCTCCTGAATCACATCGGATTCTCAAGATTTTGGTTTCATTGAAAGATAACTAAATAACCTTTCAAATGACACCAAAATAAGTTCAAACAGATAAGTTTTGACATTCCAAAATGGGGCTTAAATACAAGTGGCAAAAATAATTCTTCTAAAAGGATTCGGATCACACAAATGGGTTGCACTTGGGCTAATTCCAAGTTCAATTCAAGACAACTTATCAACGAAGCTCCTTGATCATCTTCTCCACCAAATCCCAAATGGTATACAATCAATTCTCTTTCAAACTGATCAAGTATAAACAATCATTAAACTCAATCACTAAACCCAGCTTTGTCGACATAGTAATTGATTTTTTAGCACTTAATGCATCAACACCCATATCTTCAAAACCTTCTCTAACTAAAGGTCTCATGTCTAACTTAGGCTCACTTTCTTACTACTAAACTTCCAGAATCTTTATAGGGTCTAAAACAACATCCTCATGTCTCCACAAATTTGGAGTCTCACACTCCAACTCCACTTTCAACTGAACACCCAAACTTAAATATCTGCTTTTCACAATCTGCTTGCTTGGACATAGTACAACAGAATCACCAAAAGTAACACCTCTATATTTTCTTTCCAAGATCACAACGCTCACAAAACTTAAACTTCTCACCACAAAGCAAACTCCACTTGCTTAATTCTATCAAACCTCTTACACAAATGTGATTCATTCGCATATGCCACAACTATATACAAACTAAATCAAAATATAGTGCAAAAGACACAACTGCTCCACCTTAAATGGTGTTCCCAAGAATCACATAAAGGTTCCCAACCTTTCTTGCTTCCAAAATCACCAAGGCACCCTTTAATGCCCTGTGAAGACCCTGTTGAATCAATAGGCCTCTAACCTCGACTTTTCATAAGCCACATCCATTCTTTTCATTGAATTTCTCCACCTCTAACCTTACAGTCAAAACCTTCACAACCATCGCAAAAAATCCAACCAAGAAGGAATCCTCAACCCACAGTTAAAATCTAGCCTATAACTTTGATACTAGTTTATTGTGACAAGATAACATGGCAAAACAAAGCAGATCAGATTCAAGTATGCGATGCATGTAACAAAAACAAGAAATATAGCAAACAACAAAGAACATTCACATAACACAATATTAAAAGTGGTTTGGCAAGATTGCCTACATCCATAGGCGAAGACGATTAAGAATTTCACTAAAACAAATGGAGATCACAAGACGCATAAAAGTGATTCCCAAAACCCAAAGGAAACTCTCCATAAACGTTATTGACAAAACCCAACAGTTTCTGCACTGTCACAACCAAAGTCTTTCACTCTTCTGCACTTTACAAAACCCATGAAACAACCCTTTTATAGACACGCATCCCAAGAAACTCTACATCATAGTATGGGTTAAACCCAAAAAATAACCTCACTCTTATCTTTCTAAATCCCACCCTAATTAGACTTTCTAAAAAAGTCCAAACTGTAAAATAACTAAATTTCCTCACAAACTAATATAATGTTGGTATTTTAGTCATAACTTTCCCAAATCACATCGGATTCTCAAGATATTGATCTCATAGGAAACATAATTAAATAACCTTTCAAATGACACCAAAATAAGTCCAAATGGGTAGGTTTTGGCCTTCCCAAATTAGGGCTTAAAAAGTGCCTCAAACAGTTCTTCCAAAAGGATTCGAATCTCATAAATGGGTTACACATGCTAATTTTGAGTTGAATTCAAGACAACTTCTCAATAGAGCCCATGGTGTTTCTTCTCTAAAATGAAATGAAAATGAATGAAAAAGGTAAGAGAGGAAAAATAATGGTTGAACGACAATTCCTGGAGATTAAGCAGAAGAGGTTTGAGTTAATCCTAGAGGATGACTATCTATATATCACAAACCAAGGTAAAGGTCACCCAAGGAAAATTTCTTTCCCCAAGGAGATCATGTCGAAAGTGGAAAAGTTATGCTCTCTAGCATGTGAAGGAGGCAACTATAAGGAATTGGAGGATTCGATCTGCTTCAGGGGAGGGTCTTTATTTCTGGCTCACGGTGCAAATGATTAGAGAAGTTTTTGTGGATCTATGAATGGAGGTTTAAGGAAGATAATAAGTTCATCATCATCCCAACAGGGAAAAAATGTTTGGGCTGGTGTGGATTCTCAAGAATCTTGTGACAAATGGTGGATCTAGTTCAAACTAAAGCTCTACTACTCTGTGAAGGTTGTCCAAGAGTTTCAGTGGGGGTCAAGACTCATTGGGTGAGACCGCTAGAGACCAAACAATGGAACTATGTCCTTGTATGCGATGTTTGGGGCATCACAATTCAATGGAAGATGGTAGGCATTGTTGTATCCTAAAAATTCTAAGAAGTAGGCAAGGAGGAGTTTGTCACGCTTCCTATAGGCTCCCACCTAATTGAGCCTTGTTTGCTACAAGGACAATGAAGGAAGTTAATTTATTCTTTATTTGGGTCAAATCAGTATCAGAAAAGGCATTCTGGCATTCAATAGTTGGTCGATTTTCGTTACTCAAATCTCCACTCAAGTTGTTACCAGTCACCGGTGGATTCGTGTTTAGGGTCTACCCCTATCCAATCATCCTCAAATACTTTCACTAAAATTGGTCGACATTGTGGAGCTTTGGTGAAGGTTGACCTAGATCTACTCGAAAAGAGACTGTCTCTACCGTGAGACTAATAGTGGCCAGGACATTACTCAACATCCCAAAGATGATGTGTTGGATGATTAAGGATGAGGAATTTATTCTAGTCATTGAAGTCAAAAAATCAATGCTAGTCATAAACAATGTCGATGAGGAAGAAGATATAAGGAAGATAAGGGGACATTCAAAAGTTAGGTATGACCCAGGGCTTAGTCACAAAGTGGTTGTGGCAGTCAGACTGGGTTTGATCATCTTGGCTTGACTCGTGAAGGGACGTCAAATGAGAACTTTTGGGTTGGAACCAATAGATCTAAGAAGGCCAAATTTGACAATAAAGTGGGCTTCAAGGCTAATTCAAATTCAAATGTATTTAAAAATTCAAAATTTGAATATGGGGGACATTTCGGAAATGCAACTGGTGCCAACAAAAATCTTACTCGAGTTAGGCCTAGGGCCTCATGGGTTTACCATCCAAAAGAGTTGGGTCTGCATAGAAATTGGCATGGACCATCAAACAGTCTTATCCCTTGGCCCATATAGATTTGTCTTCAAACAAAGGAATATCCATCCTGAGCTCCTCTCAAAAGAAAGGGAATTCCAGGTTTCATGACCTTGCGAAAGATAGAGCTACTACCAAAGTCTATCATATGGTGGTTGATGAGGTTTTTGAAGAAGGTTAGCAGCTGAAGGAGAGCAAGTGTTCTAATGTGAACAAGGATCCAAAATATATGTCTATATCTGTAGACTCGAGCCATGATCTAAGATCGCCGGCTGGTTCTTACTGACACCATTGGTACCGCTTACATTGAGCTATCAACTCTTGATATCTCAGATAGAGTCCCCCATATTTTGGAGCCTTCACTGTCTTTAGTCTTTGAGGAGGTATCTTTAAGCATCACAATCTCTAATACATTGGGATTAGGAGATTTATGGGAGGGGCGACTACAAAAGTGGGGTTCTCTATTTCTATGTTGTCTAAAGATGAGGAACATATCTCTGAGGTCGAAGAGACTGTTGAAGAGGAGGAAGTGCAATTCCTAAAAGCTATTAATGGCCACGAGTTTTTTTTACTCCCACTTGGCATTTTAGGATAGTTGAAAACTTGGACTCACTGGAGGATGAGGTTATGAATCATGTTGTGATTTCAAACACTTCTTGCAAGTTCCTTTCCCAATTTGTGGGTGAATCATAGTAGGAGGATGTATTCTATGTTGAGGCTGAGACCCAGGAAGGCACACAAGCTCCTCTCCATTCCCCCTTTCATTATTATGATAAATCTATCTCTACTCCTCTTTTAAATCCTTCTCAAAATTCTAGTTGACCTTATGTTGCTATTCCTTCTTGTTAACATCGATAATGGTCACATAAGCAATGAGAATGTGGAATGCCATAATTTGCAATTTTCAGGGAATGTGGAATGTCATAATTTAAATATCTCAAGGAATGGAAATTCAGATAAGGCTAAGAATATGTTGGGTAGGGAAGAAGATGGGGCTGAGTTGAAATCTTTGAATGGGGTTGATTTATTTATGAGAAAGATGGCCCTAAAGGTGTGCAATTAAGAAGGAACTAAAGTTCTGCAATCCAATTATATGGATGCTTCTATAGAATCTCAAAAGGGAAATGATAGGAAAATGTCAAAAAGAAAATGGGAACTTTGCAAGTTGACTTGGGATATAAAAGATGGAAATGATTTGGAAGGTCTAGAAAGGGCACAAAGATTGGGAAGGGGTAAGAACATTGTTAAACAATGAAAAACATGCCATGGAATGTTCGAGGGCTAGGAGGAGTTGATAAAAGAATGTTAGATTGTGAATGTGTCTGAAAGTATAATCCACATGTGATGATCTTTCAAGAGACCAAGAAGGAAAGGTTGGTGCCTCAGCTACTTCGCAATGCTATATGTAGGGATTTGTGTAGTTAGAGTGTTATTCCTATGGTTTATGTTGTAAAAGGTGTTTTGGTTTCTTGGAAGGACAATGTAGTCAAGAAGGAGGATGAGTTTATTGGTGCTTTCTTTATCTCTTTGAGAATTGTAGAGATACCTCTGGGGTTGAGTGGATTGTTATGAGAGTGTACGGTCCTTCCACTCCCCAGAACCATAATGAATTTTGGGAAGAACTTTATGATGTTAGAAGAAGGTGGTTAGGGCTGTGGATACTTGGAGGTGATTTTAACATTATTAGATTTTTACATGAGAAGAACAAACCTAATAGGGTTACTAAGAAGTATAAGAGATTTTGGTGCCTTTGTAAATCATCGCTCTCTATGCAATTGCCCTCTCCTTAATACAAAATTTGCATGGACTAACGGGCAAGAGCAACCCACTCTATGCATAATGGATAAATTTATTGTTTCCCATGATTGGGATGATTGCTATCATCGTTTCTCTCAAGAATCCTTTACAAAAAATGTTTTTGATCATTAGCCAATCCTATTTACAACTGAAAAAAAATGAACTACGGTCCTATTTCATTCATATTTGAGAATATGAAGGAGAGTGTGAAGTTGTGGTGGAAGCAGTGTGAAGCTTTTGGTTAGGAGGGATTTTGTTTTATGAAGAAGCTTCAATATGTAAAAAATAACCTCCTCGTGTGGAACAAGAATACCTTCAGAAGGTTGAATGATAGAAAATGTCAAATTTGGAATGGAATTCAAGGTCTAGATCTCAAGTTTGAATGGGATGCTTCCTCTGGAACTTTTAAAAAAGCGAAAAGTTCTTCTTTCCAAAATGGAGGTTATCCTTCGATGCAAAGACATTTATTAGAGTCAAAAGGCAAAGTGCAAGTGGCTTAAGGATGGCGATAGAAACTCAAAATTCTTCCACAAGGTGGCAAGTGGGAAAAACAGAAAAAAGTGTAATCAATAGTCTTTGTATTGAAGAAGATGTAGTGGAAGACTTAACTATGATCAAGGAGGAAGCCATTAGATTATTCTCTAAGTTATATATTAAGGAAGAATGAGAGAGGCCATTTATCGATAATCTATTCTCTACTATTCTAGATGCGGTTGAGATGTTGGATAAAGTTTTCTCCAAGGAAGAAGTCAATGAGGCTATCTTTAGTATGAAAAAAGATAAGTCTCCGAGTCCAGGTGGTTTCTCAATGCATTTCGTTCAAGTGTGTTGGGATATAATTAAAGAAAATTTGATGAAAATGTTTGTGGAGTCTTTGAAAGTGGCACCATCAATAAAGGGGTGAATGCAACCTTTATTATTCTTATCCCCAAGAAGGAAGGGGCTTCGAATCTATATGATTTTTAGCCTATAAGTTTGGTCGGAAGTCTTTAAAATTATATCCAAAGTCTTTTCTATGAGATTGTGGATTGTTCTGGATAAGGTGACTTCCAACATCCAAGTTGCTTTTGTGAATGATAGATAGATTATGAATGGTGAATGATGTGAGAAAGATGAAGTAAAAAGGGCTTGTATGTAAGATTGATTTGGAGAAAGCATATGATAGAGTCGATTGGGAATTCCTTCAGTGGGTGATGAGAAATAAAGGTTTTAGAGAAAAATGGATAAGCTTGATCATGGGCTGTTTGGATCACCCTCAATTCTCTGTTATGCTAAATGGCTCTTTTAAAGGTTTTTTTTTTTTATAGTTTTCTTATGAATTAGGCAAGGTGACCCCTGTCCCATTTCCTATTCACTTTGGTGGCAGACTCTTTCATTGCTTTGATGTCCAAGGCCCTTACCTCTTCCCTTGTCGAAGGATTCTGGATTGGAAGAGATGACCTATCTATTTCCCATTTACAATTTGCCGATGACACCATTTTTTTTAAAGTATACAGAGAAGCAAGTGTTGCATTTAAAGTATATTCTCCAGACTTCTGAAGTAATCTCTAAGCTTAAATTCAACTTTTAAAAGCCAAGTATAGTGGGTATTAGAAGAGGGGGATCTTTGTAGATTTGCTAGTCTTTTGGGTTGCAAAGTTGAAGTTGGCCTATGAAGTATTCAGGCCTTCCTCTTGGAGGTCAGCATAGGTCGATCTTTTTTTAGGATCTGTTGGTTGAGAGGCTTCATAAGAAGTTGGATTGTAGGAAAAAATTCCAATATCTCTTTGAAGGGGGAGAATAACCTTGATCAATGTTGCTATGTCTAATGTCCCTGTGTATTATATATGTCCCTGTTCAAAATGCCAGCCAAGGTGATTCATATTTTTGAGAAGTGCTAGAGAGATTTTCTATGAGAGGGTGGTAGTGGAAAAAAAAGACCGTTTGGTGAAGTGGGAGGACGTGTGCAGGCCAAAATATCTAGGAGAGTTGGGCATGAGTCAATTTGGTTTTGATGACTAAATGGCTTTGGAGATTTTCCCTTAAAGAATATAGCTTGTGGCATTCCACTATCTCAAGAAAATATGGTTCTCATTCCAATGGCTGGGATCTTAACCCCTCTCCTTCATATTCTCTGTCTTTTACTTGCAAAAATATTATATCTTTGTTCCCCTCTTTTTTTTTCTTTTTTTTCTTTTTTTTCTTCTGTGGCCCAATTCTTTGTGAGCAACAAAAATTCCATTAGAATTTGGGACGATCTATGGTGGAGGGACCGTTGTCTTTCCTGATGCTTTTTTGTCTATCAATCAAAAAAGATGCTAAGATTTTTTAGGTTATTTCAAATATCTCTTCCGGTCTTTCTTAGAACCTTGAATTCTCTAGAGATCTTTTTGATTGAGAAGTGGATGTGCTTTCAAACATTATGTCTCTCCTTAATGAGGTTTTCCTTTTAAAATCTTTTAGTGATAAGAGAATTTGGACCTTGGAGTCTTCGGGCAATTTCTCCTCTAAATTCCTATTCCAATCCCTTACTCATATAAGCTCCTCAATAGTTTCATTTCCTTTAAAAAATGTGTGGAATTCTCTAGTGCCTCCTTAGGTTAAAGCCTTTACAGGGACTACAACCCTCTCTCAGATTAACACCACTGACTTATTGCAAAGGAGAATGCCTTATATGCAGATCTCTCCAAATTGGTGTGTGCTTTGTAGAAAAGATGGTGATCCAGCCAAACATTTGTTTATTCATTACTCAATTTAAAAGGCTATTTGGGACCATTTTTTTATCCAATCTCAATCGTTCTTGGCTCATGTCGAGTGAGTTGTTAGACCTTTTTGCCTAATGGAACTTGTGAGGAATGAGACCTCATGAAAAATGTTTTTGAGCCTGTTTGATTCATGTGGTTTTTTAGGGAATTTAAAAAAAAAAAAAAAAGGAACTTGAGAATATTTGAAGGGAAGCACAAGAGTAGCATTAAGGTTATTGATTCTGTTAGAGAATTAGGAAGCTAGTTGTTTGTTTCTAAGGAGTTTAATGGACATTCTCTCTCCAGGTTTGTTAGGGATTGGGTGACTAGCATTTTCTTCAATGCTCTAATGGGAGACAGGATCCTTGTTGTTCGGATTATTGCGGGCCCTCTGGGTTCTGGTGATTCTACGAAAGCAAAAGTGATGGGGTTGCTCATGGGGTTTTGTGAGTATCAAAAGATAGGGGTGTCTAAAGCATTGATGGAGGGTGATTCCACAATGGTTATTGGTTGGGGTTTGGATCATAGCCTTGGTTCTTTGAAGTATGCACACTTTATTCATGAAATTATGGATTAATTGTTTGCCTTAGATATCACTCTTTCTCAAGTCTTGCTCTTTCAAAATGCACTGGCTGATTCTTTAGCTAATTCGGGGGAGGGGGGGGGAGGGGAGTGATATGTTTTTAATGCAATTGTATTGTCGGATGATCTGTAGTGAAGCCTTTGGGCCTCCTGCTGTTGTATTATGCTTTTCTTTTGCCTCTTTCAATAAAGTCATTATTTATCCCAAAAAAAAATCTTAGGCTTTTTTTTGAAACATTTACAAAGACTTCTTAAATCATAAAGTTTAGGTCAAGTACTAGGAATGGCTATCATACATCTACATATTTGTACATATTGTATTTAAGGTGAAAAAAGTACTAGACTCTTATCTTTCCATCTAAATAATTGGCGTTGCCAAGGGAATGTAATACCTACAAAAAACCATTTTATTTGCATGAGTTACCCATATTCCAATTGTAGCAAGGGCTATAAAGGAGAATTAAAGTTGTGTGTATTGTTTCATTCTTACGTTCTCCCCTTCTATCGAATACTAATGATTCTGATTAATTGATTTTTGGTGAAAGAATTTCTCCAGGAAAATGGAAGATGCAGTTCTCGGTGTTCTCTTGAAAAAATTGGTTATATTTTTCCAAGATGAAGCTCATTATGTATATGAATTCCCTGAACAATTGACTAAAATTAAGGACGAGCTTCAACTGATGAAAAGCTACCTCAATGATGCAGAACAGGTGAAAAAGAAAGATAAAAAAGAGACTCTTAAGATGATTAGTCGAAAATTAAGAGAGTTGCTTTATGACGTAGAAGACATTATAGCAGATTGTGAGCTTATGTTCGTAAAACAACAACGGCAACAGGCCTCCAATTGTATGACATATTTCTCACTTTCCTTCTTAATATTCCGCTACAGAATGGGGAAGAAGTTGGGACAAATAAATCAAGACATTGGTATTCTTAGAGAGAGGATGACATCTTACTTGGGAACAACTCATACCCTTCCATACCAAGAGTGTGTAGCTAGGGGGAGTCAACCGGTAAGACACCCAATCCTAATAAATGAAGATGAATTAGTAGGACTCAATGATGACTCCAGTAAGATAATGGAGTGGATTTTGCATGCAGATGTGCCTTTGACAGTTATTGGGATTGTTGGAATGGGGGGAGTAGGAAAAACCACACTCGCCCAGAAGATATACAACAATGACGATGTTCAAAAGCATTTTGATTCCACTTTGATTGTGGTCATTTCCCAAAACTTTGAATTGAAAGAGATCATTAAGGATATCTTAAGAAAACTTGAGGTGAAGGAAGATTTATTAATGAGAGATGAAATTGGGCTACTTCAGCTGTTACATGTCCATTTGACAGGAAAGTACCTGCTTATCATGGATGACATCTGGAGCACAGGAGTATTATCTTGGTGGGAGAGCTTAAAGTCAGCTTTACCTCAAAAGAATAATGGTAGTTGTGTCATTGTCACAACTAGAAATGAAGAAGTAGCTCGATCAATGGGGGCCACTGAAAGTCACATATGTCGTCCCCAACTCCTCTCATATGATGACAGTTGGTTATTATTTTCCCAAATAGCATTTGCAAGGCAAGCAGGTGAATGCCCAAATTCAGAGCTAGAGCGCATTGGCAAGGAGATAGTTGCTCAGTGTGATGGGCTCCCTTTGGCAATAAAGGTTGTGGGTGGAATGATGTTAGGGAAAGAGCTTTCATTGTTCGACTGGAAACAAGTATCTGGTCGTCTAAAGGAAGAGCTAGCAGTCCACAAGAAAGGCGAGTTTGTTCTTTCCACTCTCAGGTTAAGCTACGAAGAACTACCTATGCATTTGAAACCTTGCATGTTGTGTTTTGCTGCATTTCCTGAAGATTATGAAATATTTATTGAAAACATGATTTATTGGTGGATTGGTGAGGGCTTTGTTCAAGGAAGGGATGAAAAGACGGCTTATGAGATTGGAGAAGAATTCTTGGCTGAATTAGTTAATCGTGGTCTATTACTAGTTTTAGACAAAGATTATTTTGGAAGAGCTATTACATGGTGTAAAGTCCATGATATGGTGCGTGACATTATAATAGAAATTGCAAAAGAAGAAAATTTTATGAGTTGGGATGACAAAGGTAGCCCATCATTGGATATTCAATCACGACGTGTAGGTATAATGAAGACTACAACAAATGGCCTCTTCTTCAGCGAACTCATTCCAAAATTATTGCGGTTACGAACAATAATTTGGAATAACATTAAAAGCAGGGAGTTGATTTCTAAATTATACCAACTCAAGTGGTTGAGGGTATTGGATCTTGAATTCACGGATGATCTACCTGAGGAGAATGATGACTGGTGTAGTGGTATTGGATCGCTTTCTCATCTCATTTGTCTTAAAATAAGAAAAGATAGGCTGGAAAGACTCCCAGATTCTATTGGAAACCTACAAAACCTTCAAGTTTTATCTCTTGAGTTTTGCCGTCATTTGAAAACCTTGCCAACACAGGTAACATCTTTACAAAAGCTCACCAATCTTCATATATTTGGTTGTGTTTCTCTAGAACACTACCCTGCAGGAATTGAAAATCTTTCAAACCTTGAAGAATTGGGGAGGTTTAGGCCTGCCTGTTCAAGAGTTACAGAAGGGTGCCGGGTGTCTGACTTGGGGAAGTTAACTAAACTTAGACAACTTAGGATGGAAATAGATTCGGAGGATCAAATCGGAGACGAGGAGTTGCATGTTCTAACACAGCTGAAAGAATTGAAGTATCTAACAATAGACTTCGGTTTTAGAGGAAGGGGAGATGAAGAACAGAAACAATTGTTCCGAAAGGTCAATTATGATCTTTCACCTTGTCATCAGCTTCAAGAGTTGCATATCTGGAATTTTCCTGGAGAAGAGACACCAGTTTGGCTCAATCCAACTACCCTTCCCAATCTACGGTTTCTTTATATATTATTTGGAAACATAAGACGCATGCATCCAGGGTTCTTTGGAAACAGCGATGAGAATAATAGGGTGGTGTGGGAGTTGGAGACCTTATATTTGAACAGTTTATATGCATTGGAGGAAAAGTGGCCAAGAATTCAGAGTGTTATGCCATCTTTAAGACTAGTGGATGTCGTTCAGTGTCCGAAATTGAAGTTGCTTCCTTGCGACGTGGAGTATGAAGGCACTTGGAGGAGGGTTCGAATCAAATCAGGTCTGAATGGAGCAATATCACACCAGTACCTACCCAGCATGCGACATGATGCCTGACAAAGGGTACTTTAATAAATATGCAGGTACTTACTCACTATGTATTTACAATAACACCCTCCTTTTACCCATTTGTACTGGATATACTATAAACATCAAACCTTAAAAAAGTTCACTCTAAGGTTTTCGTGAAAAAATTAAACTGAAACTTTTCTTGGAGAATGTAATTTATGCAAGAAATCAAAATAATAATAATAATAATTAATTGTTTGAAAAAAAAAATCTTGAAAAATATCAGAGATATATGTTACATGCAAGGTATAAGATCCAATGAGAAATCCAAAGTTACAATGATAATTGAATGATGGAAAAGTGAGTTGCTGATAGAAAACCTTAATTACCTCTTAATTCTGTCAACGATGATCTTGAGATGCAACTCCCCCATTCCTTTAATAACAGTATGATTGATCTCTTCATCTCTTGAGAAGTGAAAAGGTAGGTCTTCTTGAGCAAGCTTGATGAGCCCAACGACCATCTTATCCAACGTCTGCTTTAGTCTTGGGTTCCACATATACTTTAATAATGGGACTAGGAAAGGATTCTCAGGTCTACACAGTGTTTCACTAGTGATGGTATACTTTAAAACCAGTAGGGAAGACAATATAACCAGCTAATGGTACCTTAACATTCTCTCTACTCTTGGCGTGCATTTCTGAAAGTCTCCCTGTTCACTCTTTCTTCTCTTTGCATTGAAAACATAAGATCCCGCAGCTAGCTTCCCTGAATACACTCTTAACACATGTAAGTAAGGGAGTCCGCAAATGGACCACTCATGACCTTGAAAGCTAGTCCAGCAAGTGGCTCCTCATTGTTTGTGGCCCTTTCTGTTAAGAACATGGGGTTCCATCTAAAAGGTCAACCTATTGAGAGGAGTAGCCCAAGTCTTTATTAATCAAAGACAAACCCCACTTATAGCCGATGTGGGACTTTTTGTATTCCCAATAATCCCTCCCTCGAACAAGACTCACAAGGTTCACCTGGCCCTCCTTCAAGCGAATATCTTTTTCGTCCACATCTCCCTCACACTAGGGAGATCACATTCCATCGAGATAATCCATTGCGTCAGGAGCCACCGCGTTACCATAAATCTTTCATTTTGTGGGCTTTCCAAGGAAAATTCATCATTCACAAGCAACAGGAAGGGCCCACCACCTTCGCATTTTTTTTTATCCAGCCACCATTCGGGGATTCATCATGTAACATACACTCGACTCCTTCAAAGTTTGGCTCTGATACCAGTTGTTAAGAACATGGGGTTTCATCTCCAAATGTCAACCTATTGAGTGGAGGAGCCCAAGTCCTAATTAACCCAAGACCAACCCCACTTCTAGCCGATATAAGACTTTTTGCATTCCCAATACTTTCAATTGTCACTTCTGGGTTCCCAGGGTTGTTTTCTTTGCAGGCAAGTCAAGTGGTGAAGGAAAATAATCCACCTCTGCATCAAGCAATGACTGAAGCCCCTTGTTCTTAAATGCTGAGCAACATAAAATGGCGCAAAACTGCTTGAGATGGTTCCCTTTCCAATCATTTTCTTAACGGTTTGCTCAACAGGCTCAATTCCTAGGTAGCTCCCCATAGCTTCATCAGCTTACTTAACTATGTTTTCTATAATCTGGGTTCTGTAATCTTAAGCCAACTCTTGAAGATCGACTAGAATATCCTCATACACAAACTTTGCACCCCATTCCTCTTCTGACCAAAGTATAGTCTTTCCTTTTCACAAGATCAATAACTCCTTGAAAAATATCCTCTGCACCAACTGGTATTTGAATCACCGGAGGTTTATCACCCAAGTTTGTGACTATCATGTCCCTTGTGCGGAAAAATTGGCCCCAGACAACCCATCTTGTTAATGAAGCACAATCCTAGTGACCCATATTTATCAGCTTGCTTCCACACAATTTCGAACTGCGGTTCTACACCAGCAGCACTGTCAAATACGCCAATAGCACCATCAAAGACACTGAGAACCCACTCCACTTCAAGTCTGAAGTCAACATGGCTAGGAGTAACAATAAAGTTAGTCTGATGATTATTTCTAAAAATTGGTAGTTACAGCAGAAGTTATGGTGATCCATCTTTCTTGTTCCTGCTCCATCCAGACCATTGTAGCCATCCACTCATGTAACACATCAATCTTATAGTTCCTTACAGTACAATAGTAGGAATTCATTCGGTTGTGATACTATTTCCTGCATCTATGTAAGCCATAATTCCAATATTGCAACAATCATTCTATGGCATTGACACTTTGTATCTGGAAAAATACATTAGAGAAATTGATTACCTTTATGTTAGATAATTCATGAAAAGTTACATATTGTCTTCGATAATGCTCCACATACTGTACATTTATTGTTCTATTTCACACAGATAACGACTATTGTTAGCATGCCACATCTACTTTGATTTGCAAATGTTGCTAGAACTGATGTTAACCTTTAATATTAGGATGAAATGAATTTGGCTAATAGATGAACCCTGCACATTCCATTAACAGTCACCAAGTTCTCCAAAGCAGGACTGACCCTTGCTCCAATTATACAATTCCTAAAGCAGACTGCATTGAAATGGATAAAGGTTTCTGTTATTCATGCAGCCATGGTCTCTGATATAGATTTTGAGAAGTGGAAGGTAACACATTACCAAAAGACATGAAATAATTATCATGTCAAATATATTAAATAAATTTTCCAACGAAGAAAAAAGAAGAAAAGATCCCAATTTAGCTTATATTTGAAAATACGAACCATGATGTGCACAAGCTATATTTCAAATTATATAGCAATGATATTGATATCATAAATTTATGTACATATCAAATTAAAACTAATGCATTATGGTTATCTATAAGGGCAGTTATTGACATAGTTCTGATCTGACCTTATTTTCATTTTACATTATTTGCAATGTCATCTACCCTTCGATACAAGGCTTACCATGTAACAATAAGACTTGATATGTAAATGCATGCGCATGCTCTAGACCTAAATAACCAAATTACCAAAAGGTTTTAATTTTTGGGTCAGTAGGAATACGAAAAAGCCTGTCCTTTCTAGATGATTGTGATTTGGCCTCTCCAAAGAGAGGTGGGGGTTTCAAGTCCCATGGGCAGCATCTCCAATGGATTCCCCAAGGATTTGGTACGATCCCCTTAGGTCAGTTTGGCATCAGGGGCCAACACATCAGCATCAAAAAGTGAAAAGCATCCCGAAAAAGTGTAAATCACTTTTTAGAGCTAATGTGTTGGGCTCTGACCTAGGGCTGACCTTAGGGGTTCTCCAAATCCGAGGCAAAATGGATTGGGCTGAGGGTTGCTCCTCCCCACCAGTGGTAGTGCAGGCTCGCTCTGTGACAGTGTCACAGCAGGCCCTAGTGGCCTTACCAAAAAAAAAGAAAAGAGTAGGGAAGAACCCACCTATCGGGTTGGAACATTGCCGGAACTGAGCTGATGCGATTAGGGAAGAACTCACCTGTCGGGTAGGAAGGTTGACGGAACTGAGCTGATGCGAAAATAAAACAGCACTAAGGTGGGACTGCCCAAAAACTGTCTTGATCCAGATGCTAGATCCTGTTTGCATTCGTGCCCACATGGACCTGGAACATTATGGGATGATATCGTATGCGCCACGCCCCCTGATGGGACACTCGGAGGTGTCGCACTTGATATCAGTCCGGAACATTACCGTCTGACTTGGCACATGCCAAACCCAATTGAAGAGGACTCACATCCTTTGTGTCGGGGAAAAAGTGTGCCGCCATGAGCCGAGACATAAAGGGGGTGGTGGGGCACACTTCTTTGTGTCTTGGCTCATGGCAACACACTTCTTCCTCGCCGCAGAGGATATGAATCCATTTGAAGACATCCTCAGAAACTGTTCCAGGGCATAACTCATTCTAGAGGGGCCTATTCCATGGCACCCAAAAAATCCTCAGAGGATTAGGTACAAACACCTTAGGTCAGTATGACAAAAGGGGCTGACACAACTGTCCCAAAAAGTGAAAGCATCCCCTAAAAGTGTAAATCACTTTTTCAGCACTGATGTGTCCACCCCTGATGCCATACTGACCTAGGTCGACAGGAGAACGGACATACCAAATCCCAGCCACAAAGAAAACTTGTCCACGACACAATACAACTTGTTCCTTACATTTTTGGGGTACCTCCCCCTCCTGAGTGGCCCATCAGGGGGGTGTCGCATTTGATATCAGACCCTCTTGATCAGGGGAATATCACCTGCGCCAACCCTCTTTGTGTGACGTCGTGAGACAAGACAGAGGGTAAGTATCGTTTCACTTTTTGGGGGTGATGTGACAGCTCCGAAAAGTGAAATGATAGCCACGATGTGTCTCGTCTCACGACGTCGCACAAAGAGGGTCATCGCAGGTGATGTGAACCCAGGCTGATCCAGCTGGCCGAAACTGGTTACCATGGACTCCTTAAAATAAACTCGGCTGAAAGCGAAAATTTTCATTCCACTTGAAAAACCTCTTGATTACAATGTTCCAGAGCAAGAGTAGAAGATAAAAGCTTAATAAGACCAGTAAATATGTTGAAGTCCCTCCACCATTTATGTTCTCCAATGGTGGTCTTGAGTAATAGAATTTTATTAACCGCTGACCATTAATAATTTAATTCATAACATCTTCTTCTTCTCTCTTTTTTTATTATACTTATTTTGATATGAGAAAATGTTTATTAAAATCTTTTTTTAACAAAACATGCCTTTTACAAATATAAAACAACTATAACCATTTCACTTATACCATCGGATTTGGATTTATTCTTATCATATCAAGTGAATTTTGTTGAATATGATCATCTATTGATTACTTATTGAGTATTCTCAACCTCTCTAGCATACTGTCATTGGAAATGCCTATACTATAGCATTAAATGACGTAATTTATTGGGAAATTTAATTGATTAACATAAACTGTTAATCAGTGTTTGGTAAAAAAGGAATTTAAAGAAAGGAAAAGAAAATAAGGTGGAAATTACTTTCCTGGTTATTAAGAGAAGCCAAAAGAAAAGGAAATTAGGGAAAATAATTTGGCATTAAATTTCCTTTTTATGTTCTCCTTATTTTCCATTCTACAAGATGTGTGTCTATAGAGTATGCCCTAGAATTTTTTTTAATAGAGTAAAATTTAAATCTCCACCAAGTCCAACTTAAAGCATGTTTATGAGGGTTGGGGGTGACTATAATCTACTGAAGCTGACAAACCATTTTGGCTAAATGTCCAAGCTTGCATGTTCCATAGACAAGGTTGGTTACAACACTGAGTCTTTGACCCAATGGATAAATAGATGAGGCCTGCAAACTCTTTGGAAGGAGGGGGTTTCACAGCCTTAAGCCATATGTTTGAACTTCTATCTTAATTCATGCTTCTTATGAAAGAAACAAATTATCTTTCAAAAAAATAATTATGTTCTTCTATTTTCACAAAGATTTTTACCAGCAACCAAATAATAACAATATTTTCTTTTCTTTCTTCCCAACCAGACACAACTTTTGATATATTTGAATCTACAAGGTTCAGGGAGCGTTCCCAATCCTCCTTGGTAACTCGGGGTAGGTTTGTGTCCACTCCCCTAAAAACCACTAACCTCTGCCCCCTGACAGGGGGCGCACACATTAGTGCCGAAACTAATGTTTGTGTCTTTAATTTTTTGGGGTGTGCATATCACTTTTCAGCGCTGATGTGTGGTTAGCATTAGTTAAGGGGAATGTTCCCAATCCTCCTTGGTAACTCAAGGTAGGTTTGTGTCCTCTTTTGTCCTCTCCCCAAAAAACTGCTAACTTCTGTCCCCTGACAGGGGGCGGACACATCAGCACCGAAAAGTGATTTAGACTTTTTGGGGGTGTGCATATCACTTTTCAGCTCTGATGTGCCTGCCCCGTGACAGGGGGTGGTGATTAGCGTTAGTTAAGGGGAGCATTCCCAATCCTCCTTTTAGTACTCATAACTGACAAGGAGGAATTCTTCAAGTGATTCAAAACTAATCTTGTAAAATGCATACAACCTTATATACCATTATGTTAAATGCAATCAACTACTCTAGTGATGGAAAATTAAGTCACATTATCATGTAGCAGCTAAAAAATTTCCTATTATATATGTGAGTCCAAACTCAACAGCAATTCTATATATTTCAAGTTTACAAGGAGAAAAGATAATTAGATCTCTAATATATTCTATAATGATACTTGAGGACCTTGACTTACATATGAAGCAATATTGAATACCTCATAAAAAGCACATCATGCATATAAAATAACCATTATTAATAGAATAAATGTATCAAATAAAAATAGACAAATGGAATCATAAATGGATAGAAAAATGTATCAATCAACATTAAAATAAATCTTAGCTTTGGGAATATCAAAATCTCTATAACGAAACCATTTCTTTTAAATAATTGATGATATATCTCTCATTCCCTGTCTCCCTTCCCATTAGTCTCACCAAAAGAGTTGCTCGCCAAATTTCATTATATGATCTAATGGCTAGAAATTAAAGACAATCCCAACAACTTGATTATCACATTTTCCGGCCGAGAGCATTTTTTTAGTGGGAAGAAACATCAAGCTATTTTATAGAAAGTTTTTCTCTTCCCTCCAAAATATTGGTAATGCATCAAACGTATGTGTTGCCAACATAAATCTTCGACAGCAAGGTAGGAAAATTGGTAACTGATTAAATAAGATAAGTCATAGATCTTTTCACCCAGCCAACGCCCTGTGTTAGGGTGGCTGTGGCATCTATCTTTTGCATGGAAGACTCATGGTTGAATCCCTTGGCATGTAGTACACTTTGAGTTTCTTGCTTTGGCTCTCAGTCTGGATGGTGCAGCTATCGATGTGATCTGGGCCCAAGTGACCAGACCAAAAAGAGGGATTTTTTTCAAATTGGTTCAATATTTTGACAAAATTGTCTAATAATGATGTAAAAATTAATTAGTGGCCAAATCAGTTTTTGAAGGACTAAAATTGAAAAGAATGAGATAGTTAATGGTTAATAAATTTAAATTGTTCCTTTTATACGTAACCCACGAATCTTTTTCTATCCAAATCCATCTATATTTTCTTTTCTATTCCATCTTTACTGATTTTGTAATTGTTCTATATCTCTTAGCACTACTTCTAGTTTCCTTCTGCACCTATTTCATCTTCTTTATTTTGGATAATCTATATAAAAACTTCTCAGCAGTCTTTGAGGTGAAGATGGATTATGAATCAGGTTTGACATGAACATCCAAGACTTTACCAATTTAGCAACTGGGCATATTTAAGATATATTTTTACATTAAATGAGTATTGATATGATGTTTTTAGAGCTTAATGAAGGAAAAACTCATGCTTGTTTGGCTATTTGAGGTGGTGCCGTTGCCATGTTCTTTTTTGAAGGTGTTGATACTGTTGAAAACCTAAATTTGAGAACCTTTCAGTTCTGATTGTTAGAACCAGTCCGAGAAGGCAATAACAAAAATATACTGGAATAGGATTTGATTTCCTATTTTATCATATAATTGATTTAGGGTTAAAAAAAAGTAATTAAACATCACCAAAAACCGAATTGGCTACTAATTAATTTTACTTCATTATTTGACAATTTTGCCAAAATATTGCATTGATCGGGGAAAAATCACACTCCCCCCTCCCAAAAAAGGGGGCTACTTTCACCCAAGGGGTCAAATCTTGCTTCCAAAAGGACACCAGCATAAATGAAGGCTTGGAAGAGGTTTTTGTTGTCTTCTTCTACAAAATGACCCCCCTAATCTTCTTTTCCGACTCTTATCTCAAAGCATAAGAACTGTGAATTTTGTCCAAAGGAAAACCCCTCTTCCTGGTTTCGTTTGTGCAAAGGCCTTAATCTTTTAGAGGAATCGCTATAAACTTTCATGGTCCCTCCCCTTTGATTTTTAAAAGGTTTTAAAAAACGATGGATATGGATTAGACATCCAAGCAAAAGAATTCTAAATCCAAAAAAATTTATTCTTTAGTTTTGAATTCTGTAGAAATCAATTCATAGGAATTACTAATTCCAATTTAGCGAATCCGAACACGGCCTAAATGAATTCCTAATCTTTTGGTATCCACATTTGGATGAAGGTTCCACTCAACGAATCTATAAGCGGTGGGCGCATAATTATAACTCATCTGAAGGTCTACCAAACCACCTGAAAACGTTTTGTGTATATACAATAAGAATGGTAATTGGTGAGATCAGTTTTGATTGGAGCATATCCCAATTCATGTAGGCTTGCACTCTGCGGAAAAAAACAATGGGTGGTTAGTCAGGTGCTGTCTCAAACTTGGGTGATCAAGAGGGGTTCACATCACCTGCGACGACCCTCTTCAACTAGTTTGATGTCAGATCACGCTTGGTCTTAAAAGCCCGGGCTAATATAACAAATATGCAGCCATCTAATGTGTGTGTGTGGGTGGACTATCTAATTTGGGCCAACAAACAGCCTAACACCAAACAAGTAAGTAAAGTGAAATGTTTCTTTTCCCACTAGGGCACCATCCAGACAAGTTGAACGGCCTTGTGGGCCAGGAATGAGCTCATAGAGTAACAAATGGATGCATGGCATGCTGGGCCTGAGCTGACGAAGCCCAATCCATTAGAAGCTCTAATTGGAATCTAACTTATATGGAACTTTTTTCTACAAAGTTTAGCTTAGAAACTGACTTTTCTTCTACTGACCTATAATTCCCCATTGGTTGTGAAAGAGAACCATACTTCCACCCTCTATTTCTATAAGTAGAGACTTCCTCCAATTTTAAGCATGACCCTGAGCAACAAAACACCAAGTTGAAGAGATCTAGCTTGATTTTAACTATATTTAATTCTATGATGCCGTATTAAAAGATGAGAAATTGTTATAGGTGTCTAGATGCAGGCCAGCATATTATGGGTCCCATGTTTTAAATCTACTGGATCAAATATTCCAAATAGGATGATCATAGCTATTCAATCTATTGCGTTCTTTTAGATGAACAAAAATGATACAGAAAATGTGTTATATTACCCTATATGGGACATTTGTCTCATGGGAGTAGATATGGATCCACCATTGGACGCACCCTGTGACCATGTAATTGCTCATGGAGTAGACATTTGTCTGATGGAGTAGCTATTCAATCAGGATTGTCGTGTGATTGCGACCATGTAATTTCACTATACTAATTAAACAGTTGGGGTAAAAAACAAAGTCTTAATGAAGCTCCAAAAGTAAACTACAGCTCAGATTGTTAAGAACTATTGACCATGTCGATTTTTTACCTCTCACTCAAATCTTTGATGTGGAACCCATTCAGTGGTGGGTTCCGAAACTCTAAACATGAGACATGTGGCAAGTCATGGGTCCCATAGACCAGTCCTAACAGCCCTTTCAGATTGGTCCAAGTCACTCCGATGATGTCCCATTATTAGGTTAAATCATTCAACTTGGGCCAGGCTCAACCCTAACTCCCCCATCCTTGGAGCGGTTGTGTTGTGTTGGGCTGGGAAATGACAAATCAACAGTCATTGGCTTTGGAGCTTGGGTGGGTTAGTTACACCACCCTGAATGAGCCTAGTGATGATTTTCTTACACTAGTTTAGGGTGTAGATGTTCTCTAGGATTTACCTGGCCCCCACATAGGGAGGTGCGGACCCTATGCACTTTTTGGGTGCGGACCCTATACATCCTGGAGAGAAAATCATTTGGACGAGGTTATTGTGTTGGCACATTTTTTTTTTTTTTAACGACTGGGCCTTGACTGCTATCATGGTGGTATCTGCGCTGTAAGATTAGCAGGCAACAACTTCAAATCACACACAAAGGGATTCAACCCCTGGTCTTCCTCGCAAAAGGATGATGCCACAGCCAGCCGCGGGGGCATTTCCTGTCCGCACGTTTGATTGTTCAATTGTTTGGGTTGGCCAGCCAACTCACCCAAGTTGGCTGCTTGCTAGCTTTCCGTAATTCTAGACCGGAACGCAGCCTATGCAATCAATATCAAAAAGCGAGAAAATCCTCTGTGCACTGTTTGCCCCCTCACAAGGCCCACATCCCCCTGTGAGGGGGCAAACAGTCCTCCCGGTGTAGAGGATATGCCCCCAAAAAATCTAACCAACTTGTATAATAGCAAAGGGCACGTCGGCAGTGTCAAGTTGATCAATTAAGATTGAGAGTGCAGACAAGACTTGATTCATTGATTACAACGTGCAAAAACAAATCTCCCAAGGAGGAGGACGAGAGGGGGAAGGAATGCAGCGGGGCATTAGGTTTGCCTAGGATTGTGACCCTTGTAAGGCCATATAAAGAATGGGTCCGGGCAGGTTGAGTCCCTGGACTGACCCAGATTATATCTGATTAAAATTAGATATACTTTTGCAGGATTTTAACTGCATGAAAGGATCGCAAGTGTTTTATCATCATACCTTTGCCAAATGTCCTGATAATTACAAAGCAAGTTGTCAACTTGCAATGAAAGAGCCGTAGCCAAATAGAAGTGAAGTATTGTGAACCAACACTGCACAATTAATCTTAAGTACAGTTAGGCACATGGCTGTTCAGCCTGGCCCAATTCCGGGCCAGCTCTTAATTGCAAAACCCCAAAAAAAATTTTAAAAATCCCGTTTGGCCGACTGTTGATCGATAATGATCTTATTCATATGGAAGCTCTTTAAGTGGACGGGAAATAATGTTGTCCCCCTAAATTTGCAGGGCTTGGATTATGTGAGAACCGTGAAAACGGCACCAGAAGGGCCGATGCATCAGTACCAAAAAGTGATTTGCCCTTTCTGGGGGTCACTTATCACTTTTCGGTGCTGATGTGTCCATACCCTGATGCCATTTTGACAGTTCTCATAAGATTCGTTCTCACCTAAATTTTTATGTTCCAAAACTATCAATTTCACTCACAGTAATAAATTTCAATCAGATAAGTTCAAAGTTTTAATTAACTCAAGCACGGCTCCATACCTAGATTTTATTCAATATCTTCAATTCAAGATAACAATTCATTAAAATTTCGAAGTTAATTCTTTAACTCTTTAGTTCTTTTGGTAAACAAATTAGTTCTTTAATTTGATAAACTTAATAATTTTCCATAATCATGAAATGATGTGCAATATACTTGAATATAATTTGTTCAGCTCCTCAATCCTATTCATGACATATTAAAGAAATCAATTAACCATCTCTCTTAAAACCCTAAGGTAGCATGAAAGGATATAATTAATATTTTTTAACAGTTCCACTTAGGAACAATGAATGCATGACCTAAAACCTGACTTTGATTATCATCTTAAATAAAACAATTAACCGTCTCTCCTCAAACCCCTAAGGAAGTAGGAGAGTATATTAATTTCAACATGACAAATATTGTATCCATATTAATTGCAAGAAGATTGAAGGTTTGTTTTGCTAATTGATTCCATCCATCTGGTGAAGTGATTAGTGGTGAATCGATAATTGGTTTAGACTCATCGATTCGTAGCTCATTGGTGAGCACGGTGAATCCTGCAACTATGGTTTCACCAGAAATATTCCATCTTATATTTTTAAAGGCTACAAGGTGGAACATTTGTGACATTTTGAGAAGATACATAGGGATCATTATCTTAGGATATTCGGGGTGTGCGCATCATAGAATATCTAAGAGCACTCAAGATCCACAATGGTCCCTATACTACAGCATGCTGTCATTGCTTACGGCACCACACGTACATGGTTAAAAATATTAAAATATCCACCCAAATTTGGTTAATTTTTTAAATTTTAGCATGTGTCACGTGTTAACAATCACAGCACATACTTAGGGACTGTAGAGGATCTTCAAGATTTGCAGATATCATTTCATGATCCAAACATAGTCCCATGCTTATTAAAATTTACTGCGGTGTGGGCCCCCTTTTCAAGGACTTACCTTAAAAATCAGCTTAAGCCCCAAAGTAAGGTCTACAAAAAAATATAAACAATCCGAGACTGGTAGAGAGAGGATCCTCTACTGTTAGAACGCAGTACTTTATGTGTCTACAGGGACATGTAAACAAAAAACTAATTTGGATAGCCGATTTTCATTTTATACTTTGGTTCATTTGTCTACCCCAAGACGTATGCAGTGTGTTAACTGTACACTTCAACGACAGCAGTGGATCCTGAGCTCTCTCTCTCTCTCTCTCTCTCTCTCCCCTTAAAATTCCAATCAGAGGTTGCAAAAGGAGCACAAGATGATAATAATTGAAGCAAGGTTCACAATTCAATATATGGTTGCATACATGAAAAACTCGACGACACTTCCATTCCATTTACCTTAACGTATCTTTTTTATATTTTTATAGGTCACAGAACAAGAAAGACAAAAGCTACTCTATATAATACACTCAACAATTGCGAAAGGTGCATAAGAAGCATTAAGGTGTGGTGGCTTTGGTCGACGCAAGACTATTGACCAGTGCCAGAGCATTGCTCGTCAACTGCGCAACTCTCACAATCCTGCTCCTGACAGCGGTCTTGACGTTCCCATTCATCTCATTGCCAGCAAAACCGTCCATGCAAGTATCCTCGTTCGTCAAGGCAGCAC
>JAOXJP010239869.1:0-23349 GCA_025762735.1 Platanus orientalis | reverse complement strand
GAGTGGGGGAAATGGCTTAAATAGAGGTTTGGAAGAAGAAGAAATGCCCAGAGCATTTAAAAACAACAACGGTAACAAGCACACAATGCGCAGTTATCGTTTCTATATAACAGTAATTTTTCAAAAAATTATAAAAATGTCACCAGGATCAGTCCTCACGAAAGCACGATCGATCCTGTTGAGCAATGGTTCCAAAGGCAGTAAACATGCTGTCGGGACGACCGGTCCTGTCGACAGGGAGACCGGTCCTGAGACCAGGATATTTCCAAAATGCCATTAGGATCGATCAGGGAGACCCTGCGACCGGTCCTAAATTTAAAAAATTGCATTTTTTTTCCTATTAGAACCCATGAACATCCCCATTTACACATTTGTCCTCAAAGGTCAAAAAGTGTGGTCTAAAATGCCCTTTTTAGACAAATTTACACAAGCCAATAGCTCCTCGTAAAAAGAGGAATCGTTTGTTGTCGAGAGCTTTTGTCATGATATCTGCAAGTTGGTTCTCCGTGCTAACATAATCAAGGAAAATGGTTCGATCTTCTACCAATTCATGAATGAAATGGTGTCAGATGTCTATATGTTTCGTCTTTGAGTGTTGAATAGGATTCTTCGAGATATCAATGGCACTCACATTATCCACAAACAGCTTCATAGTTTCTTGACTAATTCCATAGTCTTTCAACATCTGTTTCATCCAAAGTAGTTGAGTACAGCCACAAATCTGACAATAGATCTTGAATTTATGGCTACGGAAATGATTCTTGCCATTGGAGCAACCTCCTGGTCCTGGCCTTAAAGAGCGATGTGAAAAGGATTGGTCATCGTGCTGAGAAACTGTAAAGGTCGAGGAGACTGGTGAAGAAATATTTTATGGTAGAACCGACATTTGTTGTTCTTCAACAATTAACAATTCTTGAAGTTCCGAGAAAGATATCGACTGAGCTCTAGTGCAGACGGCTGTCTTGAAGCTGTTGAACTCAGAAGACAAGTCATTCAACGCATAGAGGACCATATCCTCGTCTTACAGTGGCGACGAAACAAACGCGAGTGTATCTGCTATGTGCTTGATTTGCTTGATGTAGTCTTGAAAGGAGAGACTACCTTTCTTGATCGTTTGTAACCAACTTTTAAGTTGGAAAATGTTCGAACGCGTCATTGAAGAAAACTTTGCTTCAAGAACAAGCCACGCATCTCGAGAGTGACTCAGATGCAGCACATAAGGAAGAATGGCATCAGAGATTGTGGCGAACATGCAACTCAATAGTTGTTGGTTGAGTAAAAGCCACAACGAAAATGAAGGATTTGGTAAGATCTTACCGGCATCATCAAGAATCGTTTCCGATGGGTGGAGAAGTAGATCCATCGAGAATATATAGAACTTGATGTGCTCCAAGTGCAGTGAAGAACTGCGATCGCCATAGCAAGAAGTTCTCTCCGTTGAGCTTGACCATCACAAGAGAAGTTAGATTGGAGATCAGCGCTTGCAACGAAGATGATGGAGCTGCTGTAGAAGACACAGCGGTTGATGATGATGCAGTGGAAGGTGAGAAGCTAACTAAGCCTGGAGAAGATCTGAGGAGAAGAAGAAGGATCAAGAAAAACGTGAGCCTTACGGCTCTGACACCATGATAGAAAACCACAGAAGTTGTGAATCTCATAACGAACTATTCTGAGTCGGACATCCTTTATTTAGAATCCTCAACTAATAATGATTACATCCAAATTATAACAGTTACAACAACTAACTGCCTAACGAATATTCTTAACAGTTTTTCTTAACCGTGGCTGATATATATCTAACACAAACAACTAAGAGCCCGTCTCTTCGGTCTTTCTGTCTAAATCGGCAACTAGGGCTGATAAGTGAATTTGGAATTTATGCCCACGTGACATTGACACGCCCGTGCATCCAAATTTCTACAACAGGAGCAATACATGAATTATTCTAGTATTTCCAAATTTGCATTTAAGGGGACATATTTAACATTAATCAACAACTGGATTTCTTCTCACTAACGATAGTGAGGAGTTGCAACAACAAGAAGAGAAGATTTTCTGTGGGTTGTAATCCCGGAACTTTCTGTCATGTCTAGATCCTCCCCACTTGCTCCATCAGGCAATGCCCAATCAAACTTGTGTAGAAGACTGGCAAGTGCAAGTTCATTAACAGCAATCGCAAATTGAGTTCCTGGGCATCCCCTCCGACCCGCCCCAAATGGAATCAATTGGAAATCATGGCCCTTAAAATCAATGGCACTAGCATCATTCAAGAACCTCTTGGGTCTAAACTCCTCTGCTTTTTTCCAAGACACTGGGTCCCTTCCGATTGCCCAGGCATTGATGATCACTGTCGTCTTGGCCGGAATATCATAGCCTTGTATTTTGACGTCTTCAGTTGATTCCCGTGGAACCAACAAAGGAATTGGAGGATGCAACCTTAGAGTCTCCTTTATCACCAACTTTAAGTAGTGCATTTGATCTACGTCGTCCTCTGTAATGTTTGTTTTAGTTCCTATGATCCCCCTCACCTCCTCCTGCACTTCTTTCATAACTTCTGGGTGCCTTAGAAGCTCAGTCATTGCCCATTCTAGGATTGTGTACGTAGTATCAGTTCCACCAGCAAACATGTCCTACAACAGTCAAGGAGGGCGAAAAAGTTAAACAATTGTGGAATCTTTAAATTTGAGAATTTTGAAAGCTGTGAGGCACAATCTGTGATAGTGATAAAGAAAAAATGTGACTTTGTGACTATAGATGTACAATTCATTGGAGTGATACTGAACCTGATTGATTAAATGAGCCGCCCTGCATCTGGTTTTGTGGGCTGTAACTATGGTCTACTAGAGGAGGACCTGGAGGCCCACAGGCCCACTTCTAATTCTAAGAACCAATGGATTAAAATTAAGCCTGGTTCAATCTTAAGCCTGACCTTAGTTGGGTTTGACTGGACATTTTCGCCGGTGCATCAAGCAGACCCATTCTATGTACATAGGCATCCAAGACCGAGATCTAGCTGATTAAGCAGTCCCAGCTCATTGCGGGTTCTCGATTAATAATTCAATTAGCTTTAAGTGTTTTTATTTTGGAAGGCAACGGGGCCAGCATGCATCAATGCATTCAATGGCATAGAATGTTGTTAGAGGGATTCAACCCCAAGACCTTTCTCATAGAGAAGCGATGCCACGCTTTCTCTCATCTAAGAACAACTATAAGTCAAAACAATATATATATATATGAAAGATATTTTTTTCTCTATAGACCCCTCGGACCAATGAGGTGAGGACACATGCATGCATGCATACCCACGCTAGGGCCAAGGGGGTACTGGGCCACTTAAGTGTTTGTGTTAGGATAAATTGTCTTGCAGTGGGAATTTTGGTTGCCACAATTTTTTTTCTTAAAATCTAGGTTCTAGCTGAAAATTTGAATATATATATATATGAAAGATTTTTTTTTTTTTCTATGGAACCCCTCGGTCCAATGAGGTGAGTACACATGCATGCATGCATACCCACGCTAGGGCCAAGGGGGTACTAGGCCACTTAAGTGTTTGTGTTAGGATAAATTGTCTTGCAGTGGGAATTTTGGTTGCCACAATTTTTTTTTTTAAAATCTAGGCTCTAGCTGAATATTTGAATGGTTTTTTACATAGTTTTGAGAACCGGATCAGACATAGAACTGGTAACAAGGTGGATGGTTCAGGTCCAACTAGGTTCTACCATTGCTTTAAATGATCTAATCACGGTTTGCTCAATCATAAGTAAAACGTAATAAAATACCACCCAAAAAAAATCATTATATATTAGAAGGTTTATGACTGAGTTTTTAACTTGTAGACATTCCAAAAAAATGTAATAAAATACCAAAAAATAAAACAATTCATGGAAAGTAGAATTGGAATTTGGAAAGACATTTCTAGTTTTTTTTCCTTTTAATTTGCTAAAAAAAACAGTTGGTTTCATTAGAACCGGATTCATAAAAAACCACCCGGTTTTGAAAAATTACGGTTTTAAGCTTTTATGGAACTGTTTATGGTGCCGGTTCAGGTTAAACCAAGTCAGACCACCCAGTCCGGTTCTCAAAACTATAGTTTTTTATTGATGTACACCAGGCAATTTAGATAGCAACCAGATCGGTACTATGTTCACCAAAAATTATGTTAAATGATCAAATGGTTTGAATCTTTCTAAGCATTGTGTGTTGTCTTACCATTATGATGCCTTTGATGTTGTCTCTCCCCAGGGAAATTCCAGTGTTGTTGTTGTCTTCTGCAATCTCAAGCAAAAAATCCACGAAGTCTCCACCACCATCGTCCGACTCACCGCCGAGACTATCCTTTCTCCTCCTCTTAGAATTGGTATGGTCTTCGATTACTCGATCAAGAAAACGATCTACTTCTCCAAAGTTCTTCTCCACCCTCGCGTCCAACCCACTTATATAATTCACCCAACCAAGCGATGGGATGTAGTCCCTCACATTGAACACACCCAATAGAGCCACGAATTCTTCCATCATCTCCCCAAACCTCCTCCCCGCCTCCTCTCCACTGTACTTCTTCCCTAGAGCAACCCTACAAATTATGTCGTTTGTTAGAGAAGCCAATGTTTTACTCATATTCACCAACGAAGGCGAAGATAAACAAGACTGTTGGATCTTCTCGATCATTAGCACCGTCTCTTCCTCTCTTATAGGCCGAAATGACTGTACCCTCTTTATACTCAGAAGCTGGAGGACACAGATCTTGCGTAGCTGCCGCCAGTATTCACCATAAGGCGCAAAAGCTAGGTCTTTGTGATCATACAGAAGTCGTCTGGCGATGCTCGAGTCGGGTCTACTAGAAAAGATGAGATCATGGGTTTTCATTATCTCCCGAGCTGCCTCGGCCGACGACACCACAAGAGTTGGTGTTTTGCCGAAGTAGAGTAGCATGAGCGGGCCATGGCGTTGAGCCAAGGACCAAAGTGTGCGGTGTGGGAAAGAACCTAGTTGGTGGAGGTTCCCTATGATTGGAAGCTTTGATGGGGAAGGAGGCAGCTTGAATTCCTTGGTTCGAGATCTATTGTTGAACTTTATTGCTAAGAGAAAGATAAAGAAGAGAAGAAGGAAGGAAAAGGGAGAAAGTAAGTTCCCTTGTTGCTCTAAATATTGCAGCAACTGAGACATCTTCTACCACTCTAATCAAATAGAATATAGAGTCACTCATCTTCTTAATCCTTATATAAGAATTTTAGAGGGAGGGATTGAGGGAGAGCATATGGGGGAGGACGAATTAAATGGACCTGTTAAGCTTATCTGATTTAGTTCTGTAGATACATAAATTAAAACACGACTAGATGTTCATAAAGACAAATCGGTTCAGTCCAAGGAACTTTTGGTCTGAAATCCTCTGCGCCGCACCCCTGATGGGACACTCAGCAGCCTCCAAAAAGTGAATTGATTACCCCCGCAAGTGTCCCATCAGGGGGGTGGCGTAGACGATTTCAGCCTTGGCGATATGGGCTGATATCATGTGCGACATCCCTCCCCCCCCCCTTCAAGGGCCACTCAGATGGGTTGATGGTGCCACGTGCTTCAAAATTCAAACCTCCAAAGGAAGACTGTTACTCATACGGCGAGGTTTTGTCGTGATTAGGAAAATGGATTTCCATTTCAAGGAACAATGAGTTGCTTGCATGTGGTTCTCACGCAATCTGGAGAGCCAAATCCATCACAATGTTCTCTCGCCGTCCTTGGAATTCCCCGCCCTTCCACTACCTTAATCTCGTATGTGTCTCCTTTTCACACGCACAAAAGTACCCAAAAAAAGGGAAAATGGAGAACGGGGAAAGCATCTTCTTCAAGCAAAACGGGATAGCGACGCTAGTGCTTTGTGCTTTTACGCTAAATTTCTAAATAGGATTTTTGAAGAAAAAAAAATCGGTGAATGATTATTTTTTGGAAAAGATGTTGTGTCCAAGATTTAGTGTCCAGGACACTAAGGGATGTCATATAGAATAAAATGGGTGTGATGTATTTTTTGAATATGGAATTTGCATTTTATTCCTTATGACGGCCCACTGTATCTTTGACACCATCCTAGATGCCAAATCCTGGACAGAACATCTTCCCTTTTTTTTATAATTATCTTTTAATTATTATTATTATTTTTTGTTTTTGACAATCGTTGGTGAATGATTTGAAAGGTGGAAAAGTACTCCCAAAACACAGAAGATTAGGTACAAATGAATAATTGTGCAAATGGTGGTACAGACACATCAATGCCAAAAAGTAATAAGCACTCCCCAAAAAAAATGTAAATCACTTTTCGATACTGATGCATTAGTCCCTATACCTGCTTGTATGAAATTCATACCTATCTAATCCCCGCCGCAAAACAAAATTATGGTAGAGAGATGCGGAGAAAATGGCAACTTCTTGCATTTGTACAGCCAACAAGTGGGAACTTACCCATATATTGTTTCAAAAAACAAAATAAATGTTCTGTGGCCAAAAATGTCTGTGATCCTTTGTGACCATGCTATTGGCTAACACATGGTGTATGTTTGGGGTTAAAAGTTAAAAAAAAAAAAAAAAAAGTTTTCAATTAAACAAATAGGTGCCCAAAAAGGCGCTAAATTCAAAAACACTTTATTTGTCAGTGCTAACAAATGAGCACAGACATATTTTAGTCACAAAGCAATCATTCTTCATCAAAAAATCCTTCACGGGCTCTTTTACATCTCTTTATATACGGCTTGGATTTTATATGCCCACCCTATCCTCTTCTAACCTCCACTAAGGGTCAAAGGGACAGAAACATTAGTGCTGAAAGTGATTTTCACTTTTTGGAGACGAGTGTAAATCACTTCTAACGTTAATGTGGCAGCCCCTTAACCTCGGCAGAGGTTACCATCGGCATAGAAAATTCTCACCACTTTATATGTCGTTTGTTGACAATGAAAAGAGCAGTCTTAGTGCACAAGACTCCCACCACTATGGAGTCTAAGGAGGGTAAGATGTACGCAGTCTTTTACCCTAGCAAGTAGAGAAGTTGTTTCCGTGACTTGAACTTGTGACGCCCAGGTCACAATGAAACAACGATGCGTCAAGATAAAATTTACAAAAATAGAAGTTTAAACAATTTTTTCTCTCCATCCTAAATCAAAGGAAGCCAAATCTAAAAAACCACACATTCAATTTTTAAGATTTTTTACAACTCCATCTATTAAACGAATCTATGCTAACATGATGCTACTATTGCATTTCTTTTAATCATTATGATTTATGAATCAATGGTAAATCAAACCGTGTCTCTGCTAATCCTCCAAATTTCAAAGATGTTTGAGAAAGTAATATTGCATTCAATTCTATGGTAATTTACAATAAACCTACATACTAACGCTCAATATTAGAGACAACATAAATAATTCGGGAGAGAAGTCCACAAATGAATTGACTGTATCTAAACTGATTACCCATATGGGATCACTCTATTACATAGATCTGGACTCCTTGAGTCGTAGACAATCACAGCACTGCATGACATATAACGAAAAAAATTAAAATATCTACCTTATTTGGTTTTTTTTTTTTTTTCTATTTATTGTGCTACAAACAATCAAAACACGTGAATGTAGTTTAATGATTGTAGAGGATGAATGTGTTGTGATTGTCAAGAATGTACACCAAAAATTTTAAATGTTAGTACTTATTGTCTACATGTTGTGCTGTAGACAATCATAGCATGTTATCATAGTTTAACAACTATAGAGAATCTTGAGTCGAGTTTGGATCCTCTACAATCGTTATTATAGTGATTGTCTACAATGCAATCCGTAACAAAATATCTTAATTGTTTGCCAAACTGGGGTTTTTTTTTGTT
The DNA here is from genome assembly GCA_025762735.1 of Platanus orientalis. Classification (NCBI taxonomy): domain Eukaryota; kingdom Viridiplantae; phylum Streptophyta; class Magnoliopsida; order Proteales; family Platanaceae; genus Platanus; species Platanus orientalis. The sequence goes on along the minus strand of JAOXJP010239869.1, from coordinate 15,488 downwards.
TTTTTTTTGGTCTACATGTTGTGCTATAAACATCTACAACAAATTGAGTTGGAAATTCATCATGGCATTCTCTATACTTCTATCATGCTTAATCAGAATGATATTCCCATTTGGAGTAAGTGTCGTGCCCCAAAACCCATAGCAGAAGGATCATGAATTTCGGCACATGACAATAAATATTCATTCATTCATTCTTAACCTATAAATTTCATTAAAAAATTTTACGCATTTTTTCATTCATACGCAATTGAATTGTATATCATAAATCATAACCATCCATACCTCATAATCAACTCATAATAAAATTTTCATAATTCTTTAAACCTGAAAATAGTCCATAATCATGTACTAGTATTCACATTCACAAAAACTAATAGTCTGACATAAATTAAACCATCATCTAAAAATCAAATTCCACTAATTTATTACATTTCTTTCAAATAAACTGAAATAAAATAGTAAACTGAATTAATAAAGTAATGTTCTAATATCTCATAACATATATCCAATGTTCTAACTCTCTAATCATGTCTGCAGTACCGTTATGCATCTATCTCTTCATCATCTGTGATGACAAATTTGAGGTGAATTTGACAAACTCAACAAGTTACAATAAACTAAGGAATAACAAATCAAGACTTTTGCACGAATTAAAACAAAACAGATATTTGCATATTTTTTAACAATTTACAAAACTAAACAGTTAACATATATAACATATACTGAACTAAAAACATTAGAAGACATATACATATAGATAACCTAAAAAGAATAAAACAGGTGCACATAACTAAACTAAACAAAACAAGATGTATAAAACGGATACATAAGTCTATATAAATAACAGTTCCTTTAGCAAATACATATAACAATTACACCATTTAATCCGTCACACCATTTAAACACATGTTATAAGGGTTTAGTTACACCATTTAGTTTTCGGTGAGAAGAGTTCAGTTAAATCATTTAATCTTCAGTGATAAGAGTCTAGTTACACCATTTAGTCTCCAGTGAGAAGAATCCAGTCACACCATTTAACCTCCGATGAGAAGAGTCCAGTACAGTTCACTCCATAAATTAGGTGTGATGAGTATCATCTTTTATCTTTCTTGATGACAAAGGGTGGCTTATAACAATACTATAACATAAAATAATCAATAATTGCAATAGCAGTACAAAACATATAACAATATATATCAGAACAAAAGCAAATTCATAGCATTTTAAACCATAGATATTTGATCCTCCTAAGCACAAAACTATGGAACAATCATATTGTTATAATAATCATGAAGAATATATCACATTCAGATCATAAATTAATCATATAAATATATATGATTCTTACAAAATAAGAGAATTTTCTCTACCATCCTATGGAACCAAATACCAAAACTAGAAGTACTTGTATTCTTAAAAACAGAAGAAAAAAAATCTCTTTAAAATCAATGATTTCAAAACTTAAAACAGATTAAAACTTGTAGCAAAACAATCCCTAATGTGTATAACATGAATCCAAAACAATTTAGAACCTCGAGATTTTATAAAACAAATCATGGTATTTTACGTTTTTGAAAAACCTCAAAAACCCCTTTAAAAACTTGATATTTGTTTTAAAATAATTCAAAAAAATAGAGTGAATCTTTACAAAACACGACAAAGACACCTTTATGATTCTAATAAAATGAAAAACAAATTTAGTTTAATATCTCTTACAAAACTATTTTTTTCTCTTTCAAAACTAGTGAAGAATGGTTGAAAATTCATTCAAAAACTAAAATAATCTTTGCAAAACAAGTTTGGATTGGTTCTAGGAACCTATGACATTTAAAAACAAAATTAGTTTAGTGTTTCATACCTCTTGGTTGATACAAAATTTCTTCTACGTTTTGTTCTTTAGAAAAATCCTCAAATCTTTGCAAAACATAGTTTTTCCTCTTTCTTTCTCTTCAAAATTCCTATTCTTGCAAAACTTTTTCAAAAAATCATCTGTCTTATAAGTTTCTATGTTTTTGTAAGCCTAAATAGCAATCATAATTTTCAATTTCGTGTTTAGGTAGATCTCTAGTGAAAAAATCTTTAAAATTTTGTAAAAATTACGGTTGTACGGAATTTTTCACTTTAATGTCGTCATCTTATCAAAAAATTTCCAACACAGACACCCAATAGGAAAACAACCATAACTTTGTCTACAAAACTCATATTCAGTCGCCGTTTTTTTTCTTTTTTTTAAAAAAAACTAAACTTCAAAACCTTTCCAAATTCATAAATTTTGTTCTTTGATTCATCTTACATTTTTATTAGTGTATTTTTAAAGTTACCTCAAAATCTACTGATCTATAGACACTTTTGGGGAAATTTGTTATAACTTTTTTTGGAAACTTCAATTCACTCACTATTTGTCACATTGGAAAGTAGCATTATAGATATTTCTAAGTATATATTATTTATAGGGTGATTCCTACAAGATTGATACATATTTATTTATGAAGTCGTACCAACTGTCTGGGACAGCTTCAGAACTTGTCTTGTTTTTGACCCATTTTTTTTCCTTACTTAGTAAATTGTTTTTAACTTTTTCGTTTGGTGTCTGTTTTGCTCATTGTTTATTGCATAGGACTTTGAATTTACATGCCTATCCAAAGGTATAAGTTTTACTCACAGATTCTTTCTACATTTTTGTTGGTGTCTTTCTAAAGTTGTGCCAACTTTCCGATCAACATATATGCATTTAAGTGATCTTATGTGTACAGAACTTATGTGACATGTGTTAGCAATCCAAGTGTGACACATGTCAAATAATATGTGTGTCATGGTACGGGTTGTTACAAGAAATGTCTTGAATGCCGCCCAACATATGTCAAATGAATATTCTCCTTTTAAAAAGTATTATTGCATAATGTCGACACAATGTTAACATGCTCAAAAAGCATATGAAAAACAATAAATTCCAAGAGAAATAAGAGAAATGAAAAAGTAGAAAAAGTAAAGAGAATCTACTTGTTCCATTATATTTATCCAGTTAGATTTTAATTTTTTTGTCAACTATTATGTACCAAAATCCTAATGAATGCATGTGTATTTATTAAGAATATTATAATACATGTGTATTATGTATTAAAATAAGTTATGATTATGGAGTAAAATAAGATATCATTCCTAATGAATCCATCTGTTCCCCTATATTTATGCAGTTAGATTAGAATATGTTCTTAAGTTTCCATGATTTTTACCATATTTTTTCCAACATTTTCAACATGTCTTTTTTTGCCCAAAGGACATTTCCAGCGACAAGGACATTTTGAACCTTTGTTGAGATAAAACAGCCACAAAATCGTTAACTTCCTACAAAACTGGATAATAAACAATACTTAATTGTTAAAATTAAAATCCCAAGACAAAATCACAAAGCCTTTATACCAAGCCAAATGGGTGTAGTATGGGTGTCAACAAGCCGAGCTGACTTGGACTTGTCAAACAAAAAGTAGGCTCGGTCTCGGCTTAGGCTCATCACGAACCTAAGATGCAGAGCTCAAGCTCGGCTCATTAAAGATGAGGCAAGCTCAGCTCAGCACACTAAAAATATATTAAAAAATGTGATATTTGTTGTTTTTCATTGACTTTTGTTCACTGGTTGCCTTGTTTAGTGTCCAAGATTGGTCGATCACTATTGCATTACCAGGAGCAACCAAAAAAAAACTCTAAGTTTACAATGAAAGGAAAGTTGGGTATTACATACATATGCTACCGGTTCTAGACCCAATTAACTGAGTTAAATAAGAGACGATAGATGAGAGACCACTTGGGCAGAGAGTCATTGAAGGTATCCACCGAACCAAACTTTTTGTTATTTATTAGTCTTCAGTGAATAAATGCATGATAACAAGAGGCATTACGTATGATTGGTGAAGTGTCAAGATAGAAAACAGGGAAGAAAAGAGATTGGGGAGAGAGAGAGAGAGAGAGAGAGAGAGAGACTGGTGTCCTATGGCTAGGGCTTTTGAGATCAAAGACACTGGAGGGCTTGTGGAGAGGAAGCAGGTGTGATGAGTTTTTGGGTGATTTTGGAGAAAGTTAAGGTATACGAATTGGTTAACTAGGGCTGGTTACCTAACTCAACCTCTCTCTTTTACTATTACCCCCAAGCCATTAACAATACCTTATCTATAAAAGTACTATTGTAATTTCTGTTGTGACCTACAAAGGATGGCAGCTGGAAAGAAGTGAGCAACAGATTTAGAGAGAGAGAATCAGTCTAGAACTCCCTTTGCCATGTCACAATCAACTACACTTTTGAAGAAAGAGGAAAGAAATTAATGCATTTGTTAAAACAGATGAAACGCCCTTGAATTTGTACATGTAAATTAAAAAGTGGGGGTAAATAAAAAAAGTAAAAGTGAATTGAACAACAAATTTAGAGAGAGAGAGGGAGAGAGTCTTGAAACTCCCTTTACAGTGTCACAGTCAAGACGTCAAATGCCCTTCTACTTGTACATGTCAGTGAAAAAGTAAACCCGAATGTTTGTATTCTCATTGTCCCAACAGACATGTTTAAAAAATAAAAATAAATAAAAATAAAAACATGTTAAACATTTTCTTTTTCTTTTTTTCTCTTTTTTTTAAGGAAAAATTTTATTAATAAGAGGGAAAAGAAATCCCTAAAAAATAAAGAGAACAAAAGGGAAAGCAAGGAAAGAACAACCAACCCACCCCCAGGGCTCCTAACTTTGCTAAAGAGAGTTACACCCAATCACCCAATTCCAATCCCTACAAAGGTCCCCCACCCTTAAGCCCTCACAACCCTTACAAAGAGGAGCCCAAAAAGAAATCTTCTCTTTGGCTCTTTTATACATCTGGAATGAGGGCTTGGCATGACCCTAAAAGATCCTTTTATTCCTCTCCAACCAGAACGACCAACACACTGCCGACAAACAATCCTCCAAATCCGGTTGCCACGAGCAGAAAAAGCCCTACCCCTCCAAACAGCAAGGAAAGTCCTTAGATCCCTAGGGGGGGCCAACGAACACTAAAGTTCGTAAAGATCCCGAACCAAACTTCCGAAGAGAAGGAGCAATGCAAGAGGGTGTGCTCCACGGATTCCCCATCATTCATGCAAAGGCTATAAACATTGGAAAGGATAAGGCACTTTCTCCTAAGCACATCAATCATGGAAATCTTTCCCAGCAAAGCAACCCAAAAGAAGAACTAGATCTTTGGCGGAGCCGGGGGATACCAAATGTATTTCCACAAGAACTGGAGGTGTGTCAGGTTCCCAAAGAACTGGATTCCAGCCATCACACAATAAACTCCATCGGGACCACCCAACTAAATCTTCCTAACCTCTTGATCTGGCCTCACCACAACAGAGTCAAGACTCCCAAGCAACGAAGCAATAGCTAGCACTTCCCAATTAAAAGTCGGGCGCCTTAGGATAGGGTGTCAGCTCACATACCCATAATGAACATCCAAGTAATCTAAGACAAGGGCTTAGGGGTTGGCTACCAAGGAAAAAACCGAGAGGAACACCCACATCAACGGCAACAGGTCACACCATTTATCTATCCAGAAGAGCATCTTCTATCCATTACCAATCTCCACCCATCCCTGACACATTAACATTTTCTTATAGACAAATAACATAATACGGTATACTTACAAACTCAAGTTATTCAACACAAAAATGTACTTTTATAAGTTCTTAACCAAGCCAAGCTTTTAACAAGCTAAGCCTAATGCAGCTCGGCTCAGGCTCACATAACTAAACGAGCTCAATTGAAAGCTCAAGCTCGGCTTTGTGAGCTTCAAACAAGGCTTACGCTCGGCTCATTGACAGCCCTAGGTATAGGTGGTACATGTCTCATACTTATGTCTTAAATCAGTTTTCTATTTAATGAGCGCTAGCCTATCCCAACAAACACCAGATAATTTGAAGAATTTAAAGCTTTCTAAGACATGCTCAACATAAGATCAATTGTCAAAACCTCCAATCCTTAAAGCATGGGACAAGATTCAAAATCATGATTCAGACACATGTTGGCCTTGAAATCATGACTTTAGAGAATTAAACCAACATTAGGGAAGCCATTTTTTGTTATTCACTAAGAAACAACCATCTAAATCACCTAACCAATCCAAACTAGCTATGTAGACTAGAAGGATCAGGATCGGGATTGCCAACCTCAGACAGGTGAGAGTGGTCCCAAATAGGCCGATTCAGAGCTAATATATCCCAATTCATGATCAGGATTGGATGGCACCGATCCTGATCTATAAAAACATCTCAAAAAGTGTTACTTGGATATAAGGTGGTCTGTGGTTGGGATCCGATCTAATGCCAGCAATCTTCAGGAAAAAATTTATCTTACTAGAAATAAATCAATATCAACAAACTTCAGATAACTGCAAAAGATGCTTAGTGTCATAGAAAGAGTTAAGATCTAGGATTGACTAAATTCAGCACTAGAGACTAAGGTTCTAAACCTCTAATCAAAAAACAGTCAATTAAGAAATAACAAGTTGAATAAAAAGGAAAATTTTGGTTTCTAAACCTAATGGAAATGGAGAATTGGGTTTAGATTGAAAAAAGAAAGAACAGGTTTAATGCAAACATCGTCCAGAGGCTTTTGTATGTGTCTCCACACAAGAGAACCAGATTTAAAGTTGTATTTTAGAGGGGTTATTTTAAGTATTTAAGAGTCAAGGGAGTTATATGTAATAACGCTAATAGTGCCAATATTTTGTTAGGATTTTAGTAGGGGTTATACTAATGTAATAAGGCTGAAAAGCCAAGGGTCTTTTGGGTAAAATCGGGCCTAGTCGACAATTGCTTGTCCTTTAGTGCACCTCTAAAGTCAAGAGAGGCCCACTAGAAGTGTTGGTCAACAGCCTTGATTTTTCAAGGTTTTTAGTAGTTTAAGTTTAGTGAAATTTTTGTTTTAGAAATTTTTAGCTTTTAGAAGTTCTTGGGTCCCAAGTAATAGTCTTTTAGTGGTTTCTAATTTAGGCAAGTATCCATATTTTGAATATTGTAAGCCTATAATAGGGTAAGAAAAGTTAATGAAAGAAGTGATAGGGTAAGTATTAGGGAGAAGAAAGAAAATAAAAGATTAGAAAGGGCTGCACGATTGGGGAAGAATGAGGAAAAGAAAGAAAGAAGAAATAACAAAGAGAAAAGAGATAAAATCTCACTTATTAACCATGAGTGATGTAAGAGAGAGAGAGAGAGAGGCACTCCATGAGCTGCACAAACTTCAAAGATCATTTTCTATTCAATACCTGATTGTACATGTAGGTTTAGGTGGATTTTATAAGCCTTTTACAAAAAAAATGACCAAAATACCCCTCCTTTGTGTGTTCGGCCAGACCATAAAAAACCCATAAAAAGACTTTAAAAAATTAAGAAAAACATTCCTAAACTACCCTACCACTTTTTAATTGGCTCCAATGGCTTTATTACATAAGAAAATTACCAAACTACCCTTCAAAACATAAAATTAATTAAAAGATATTGTTGACAGCACTTAAATTCTCCTCTTTGGCTCCATATTCTTTGTCTTGGGCTTCCACAATAGTTGGACTTTCTCAAGCCAAGTTAATGCTACTGCATCAAATCTTCCCCACTTGAAAAACTCAACTCCATTGAGTTGGAGTAGGGGTCCAAGAATTTCAAGTCCATCATATGGAGCAGGACACCATGGATAAGTAAGATACTTCTTCTTTAACTTGATCTTCATCTACAAATGCAACAAAGGACAGACCACTCCAATGATACCCTTGCATGCCCTTTGTCTTGTGTCTTCCTCTTCAGCTTCCCTAACCATCTCCTCAGTAGGCTCATAGATTTCTTTTTCCAACTCATTATCATCCGTTGGCTTCTTTTCAGTAAAGCCCATGAACTTGTAAGAACATTGGGATTTGTGGTACTCATATCATTTGCAGGTAAAGCATTGATCGCTCTTGAACTTTGGAATAGAACCCTCTGAGTTCCTATATCTAGGAGGTGATGTCTGGTGAGCTGATCCAGGTGGTGAAGTCCTAGCCTGCATAATAGGCTTCATCATCTTGTGCAACTATAGATCTTTCTCTATCTGGTAAGCAACTCTAATGGCATCAATCCACACTAGTGTAATAATGGTAGCTAAGCCCTCTGGAAATCTAAGGTTACAATCCTTACTTGAATAATAAGACGAGAATCTCATCATTCTAGTTAATACCTGCTCGAGTAGCAAGGTGTTGGAACCTGTTGGTGTACTCTTAAAGAGATAACGTTCCTTACCTCAACTGATGTAATTGGATGTGGGATCTGTATGAAATCCTGAGGTTTGAACCCCTTGTTCATTGTTGCCTTTAGTTCTTCCCATGTTGACAAGATGCCTAAATTGGCTTTAGCATAGCTCTCTTTGTACTGTTGCCACCACATAAGAGTTGTCCCTTTTAGTTTAGTTTCTGCAAATTGAAGTCTACGGTTCACTAAAGTATTATACCACCTGAAATATGATTCAACGCTATGCACCCAATCCAAATATAGATCTAGATCCCTATTACCACAAAAACCTCAGACATCCAACCTGGTTAATTTGTCTGCCTTCTGATGTGTTGAGTGTGGTTGCATCAAGGATCTACAACAACTCTCTTCATCTGACAAGAGGTGTTTCATGATCTGAAGGTTTCTCATGATAATAAAAAAAAAAAGACTCTAACTGTTGTAATGATTCTCCATCCTAAACATGTTCTTTACCTTTCTTTAATCCCTGAATATCTGAACAAAGGCCTCCCATTGTACCCACCAACTGTTGAATCAAAACCTCAAGCTTATCCATGTGGGAAGTTAGCCCTAGGTTGATAGATTTCATCTCACGAACCTGCTTCTTGACCTCAGCTAAGAGATCATTGTTATTGATTCCTCCCATGGTGTCTATGTCCTTTCAGGAATACCCTAAAAAAATTAGGGTGACTCAAAAAAACAAATGGAAAGTTAACCCTGCAAAGATTTAGGTCCTTTGGAAAGAACCTTACTGAATTGAAAAGGGAATGTACTTGCTACGAAAAATTCAGGGTAGGCCCTAAAATAATTTAAAAGCCTGAAAATAGGCCCTAAATTAATTTTTGAGATACTTTTGGAAGAACCCTTAAGTTAACAGATGAATGATCAACACTTGTCAACAAGGAAAGGGAAAACCAATGTAGGTTTTAATCAAAGGATCCCAATTAATAAAAATTAATTGGAAAACCTTGAACTCTAATACCAAATTTGATGTAGGATTCAAAGGAAAGAATTCCTACAAGAAATAAACTTGAACCAAAAGCCTAAAAGTAACAAGAAAGATCAATAAAGAGTGATTCATGAACTTTAAAGTACTAAAAAATAATAATAAATTCAATAAACGTATAAAGAATAAGCAATCTTTAAGAGGGAGAGGGATGGTCAAAGAATGATCAAACTAATGTTTGGAATCAAGTGGATGAAGAAATTAAGAAAAAGAATCAAGCAATCAATAAAACCCCCAAAATCTATCCAAAATCAAGAACGACAGGTTTTCAAAATTTGAAGCACACAATGAGGGGACACAAGAGACACATTGTCACCCACCCTAGAATATCCCAAGGGAGTGTTGTTTTGTAAAAAAAAAAATTAGAAAGAAAGGGGTTATAGGTGAACGGTTTTAAGGGGTTGGGTTTAGGGTTCAAGAAAGGTGATTTATTAAAGAAAGTGAACGTTTTGTGGATAAAGATTAGGGTTCTTGGTATGAGATGATAGGGATAGATCTAAGGATGCTAGGTTTAAAAAGATTTTAGATTTGAATTTATTGTTTGAGAGAAATCTGAATTGTGGTGACTGTTCTAAAAATTCTACACCTAGATAATTCAAGAAAGCGTAGAAGAAATGAAGAAAAGATTAATGAGATAAGAAAAGTTAATGAAAGAAGTGATGGAGTAAGTAATGTGGAGAAGAAGAATAATAATTTTTTTATAAGAAAATAAAAGGTTAGAAGGGGCTACATGATTAGGAAAGAATGAGGAAAAGAAAGAAAGAGGAAATAAGAGAGAGATAAGATATGGAATCTCACCTATTAACCGAGAGTGATGTAAGGGAGAGAGAGGCACTCCACAAGCTGCACAAACTTCAAAAATCTTTTTCTATTCAAAATCTGATCATACATGTAGGTTTAGGTGGCCAAGAAAATGGCCAAAATACCCCTCCCCTATGTGCGTTCAACCAAACCATTAAAAAAATCTATAAAAAAACTTTAAAAAATATAGAAAACTAAGTAAAGCATTCTTAAACTACCTACCACTTTCTAATTAGCTCCAATAGCCTTATTACATAAGAAAATTACCAAACTACCCTTAAAAACATAAAATTAATTAAAAGAAATTGTAGACAATACTTCGATTCTCCTCTTTGACTCCATATTCTTGGTCTTGGGCTTCCACAATGGTTGGACTTTCTCAAGAAGTTAATGCTACCACATCACTACACATATAACCAAGCTCCAAAGAGAGAGTTTGGTTGGTTAGAAAAAAAAAAAAAAAAAATTGGTCTCCTACATAAGAATCACGTTGGCTTTTTTTTTAACAACCTCCTTGAAAAGCATCCTCAACCCAATATAACTTGAGCCTAACAAATTACACGATAAAATATTCAGCAAAAAAATAAATGTCTGACGGGCTCCAACTCACTCTCCCTTTTAACTTTCTTGTATCCTTTCTTTTCCTGTAGGAAAAGGCAATGATGATTTTGAGGGCATCACAGGAATCAAACTACCTCTAGCAGAGAATCAAGACACCTTTTTTCTCATTCACCGTCCACCTGTCATAATTTCCGAAATAATCAAATATGAGCAAATCATAAGAACGCATAGACTTTGCCGAGGCCCTTTTACTATCCTTCATTTGAGGAACCAAAATAACTCCTCTAGTTTCAAATCAACCTCCAATGGGCAACAAATTTTTATGTCATTTATATATTCATTTAGTTTGTTCAAAATGCGTATGTTCGTCCCTCTATGATTTATCTGAACAGTTTTATAAAGAACCGAACCCTAGTGTCTCCACAAAAGAACAGTGTGTATGGTTGGTATTAAAAGGTAAAGTTATCATTACCCAACAATCAGTGTCACACAAAGTTTTGAATAAAGCAAAAAACCTTCTTCTCTCTTTTCTGCATATCCAAAATTCACGGATACAAGGGCAACCTATTTTCAAACATAGACAGAGAATCGAATGAAAGCTCACAGATCTAACTACTACACACGTCACTGGGTCAAACCAAATTCTTGAAGCCATTAACTTCCAGCTAAAGTACCAAACCCTAATTCGGTTTCATTACAATAACAAACAATAGATAAATGCCAAAGAAACCCTATAACATGGAGAAATTTTTTTTAAAGAACCGAATCTATCTGTAATGCGAACATCAAATGAGATAGAAAAACTAAACAAACAAAAATGAAAGATATTAAGTTGAAATTGATGAAAACCTACCTGATTCGTGGAGATAACGAAAGACAAGGTAATTCAATTCGACGGAAGTGAGCGAGACCATCGTCCCAGAGTGTGAGCGACGGAGGAAGTGGAGTAAAATCAGGGAGCGGAGCTCTCCAACAGGGTAGAATGACAGAGAAAGAGCTAGGTTTTTAAAAGATAACGCATGGAAAGGTAGGAGTTTCTGTTTAGCTTCATTTCTCCCTGTGTATTCCTCTCGGTGCCTAAATGCGAAGCCCTTGCGAAACCGTAGCTGAAAATAAAAAAGAGTCTCTAAAAAAATATTTCCAGCTTGGTCGACTTTATTACAATGCCGATTACGGCGTTAAGAGTGTGTTGCTGACGCTTTGTGGGATCCACAGCAAAGGGTTGCTCCCTGCTTACTGTTTTAAATTTTGCCTCCGCCGTTTTACATGTCAAGATTGGGAAAGGATGTGCAGTTCAGTATTTGGTGTCCAGGACACTAGGGGCCGTCATATGGAATAAAATGCATATGCCATATTTAAAAAATGCATCCCACACCTATTTTATTCCATATGACGTCTCCAGGACACCAAATCCTGGACAGAACATCGTTTCCCGGTCCAGATAACACTGTCCTAATTTTCCAAAGGCATGTTTTGGTTGAAAGTTAAATAGAGGAAGTGAAGTGAAGTTGCATTTTCCAATTGATGTTTGGTTGAAAATCAAATAGTTTTCTTTTTTATGCAAATAAAAGAAGAGGAAGAAAAGTAAGAGAAGAAGACTGTCGAAAAAAAAAATTGGGTCAGTCTGTATACAAGGCCATATCTGCCATCCAGTCCCGATCACAATTGCAGTGTTGAAATCATTCAACATCTTCCTACACTTGAAAATATATTTGATCAGATAGCCCAAGAAGAAAAAAAAAAATTATCACCCAATAGTAGCACTGAATTGAATTTGAGAGAATTTTTTATGTTTGACTGACTGTTCTTTCTCATTCCATTGAACATCCCCCATTTTTTGGGCAGAGGGTAAAGAGATAATTTGGAACCAACCCACCTAGACTTTCAGGTGAAGAACCTAGAAACCAAATTCAAAACCCAATTCTAAGAGGAAAATTTGAAGAAGACATTCATAACCCAAAACCCCTAATTGATGACTGCAAAACCAGTGAAAGAAGAAAAAGGTAGATGCCTAAAAATAGAAGAAAAAAAAACAAAAATAAAAACAAAGTACCAGGGACTTCTAAAGCAACGACTATCGAAGAACCCAAAAGAACTTGAGACAGAAAGGGGTTGCAAACTGTAGAATAGATGAAAGCCAAAAAAACCCAGAAAAAAAAAAAAAAAAAAACAGAAATTGAATCACAAACCTAATAAACCCAATAATCCAAAATAATAAAAAAAAAATTAGAAGGATAATATATGAAGAAAATAATTGCAAACTAAAGGTTGTAGAGAAACCGAGAAACACAAAGGAAGAAACATATTGTTTACTAAACAGGCGTGTCGATCAACTCTACCCAGGTTCTTGCGGGAGGAGAAGAGTGAGGAGAGGAGAAGAGAAGAGAGAGGGTGTGCAGTGAAATAAATGAAGAAAACTAGAGAATGGAAAAACGAGAGACGATACAATAAGGCGAACTCACCGAAAAAAATTTGTTGCCGATCGCCAATACGCAAGAAGGATTGAGGAGTTTGCCTCTCCAACGGCTTTATTCCAAGTTTTCCGAATGAGAGCCTCCCTTTCATCTGAAAAGCGCGTGTTTTCACCCTTAAAACGGAAGGGGAATTTTGGTATGGAAAAGCACGTGTTTTGATATTTCATTTAACTTTTAAACAAACGCTAGTTTCTATCATTTTTGTGGGAAAATCATACAGTTTTCCTTATTTCTTATATTTTTCCGACATTTCACTTATAACCAAACATGCCCAAATATATATATATATATATATATATTATACTCCTTTTTACCTTATAAACACTCAGGGAAAGGATCTGTTGCACCAAAAAATGGGTTTTCCTTTGTGTCCCCACATCAAATGTGACACATGAAGGTTTTTTGAATTTGATGCCTCTTTTAAATGGATGGGTTGACATCCTCTGCGACACCTCGTGAGGCAAGACACAAGGGGGTGGGAACCATACACTTTTGGGGGGTGATGGGACATCCCAAAAGTGGATGGGCCCCACCCCCTTGTGTCAGGCACTCCGAACTCAATGCATGCAAAATTCGTGCACAATTCGTGTTTAGAGGCCTATGAACACTCACATCAACATTGAAAACTGATAAGCATGCACCCCAAAACATGCAAATCATTTTTCAATGTTGATGTGAGTGTTCTCAGCCCCCGACACGCATTATGCATGGATTTTGTGTGCATAAAAGCCGGGCCATCACAGAGGATATCGTGCCTAAATGGACTCCCTCTATGCCACTTTACGGTGCATCATAGTGCACCAAAGACACAAAAGGGGTGGGGGCCACATACCTTTTACAGGCCCTAACCCCTTTTTGTATGTGGCACATCGTGACACACCGTAAGACGGCGTAGAAGATATGGCTCCCCTTTAAATAAGGAGAAAATGTTCATTTGAACACCTTTTAAGGGTAAGGGTCCTGTTACAAGTCCTAACAATTTGACACATCATCGAAAAAGGAGGTTGGTTTCTTTAGTTCCTCCTTTTTTTTGGTGACAAGTTGACCTATTAGGCCAAACAAGTCCTAACAGGCTATTAGGAGGTTGAACATGATCCAAAGTGCTCTTTTATGGTTTTAATGCTATAAACCTCATTTTATGAGTATCTATATTCTTTTGAAAACTGTTTTTATAGTTTTTACCCTATATACACCTCACCTTCTATACGTAGGGACATGGGGGAACATACTGTTTTGAGTATAGCAGATCCTTGTCCAAATAATTATCCAGGATAGATGATTTGTCGTAGAGAAATTTTTTGGCTCAAATCCACCAACAGCCGCAGCTAATTAGGTTGACATCAAGCCTCTCTCCGACGGCTTGTGGTGTAGTTCAGCGTTATGATATAGCATTAGGGTTGAGTGGCCATATCAAAATATATAAATTAATTTAAATTAAATTAATTTTAATTACTTTAAATTAGATTATTAGTTTTTAATGACTCTCTTCTAAACTTTAATATATATCACATTTGAACAATAATGTGTAAGTTAGTAAGAAATTTAATATTTTAATAAAAAATTCCTTTTCCATTATTTAATGGGATTTTTTCCAAAATGGTTCAAAGTTTTGGCAAAATTACCAAATAAGGAGGAAATTTTTTTTTCCAAAATCGGTTTTTCTGTAATAAATTTGGAAAGAAAGTGATAGTTAACAGTTAAGATATTTTGCTATTCCTTTTATGCCCTTAACCAACCGAATTTGGCAACACATTCCCTTTCCTATTCCATCTTCATCACTCTCCTAATATTTCAAACACTTTAGAGGATCTACAATCATTGAGGAAGAGGAAAGCATGCCGTTTGCAATTAAGGGATACAACCATGCCTTTTTTTTCAACTCAGGATCACGATCACAGGTTTGTCTCTATCTCTTTAAATTTTTTTATTTCTTTTTAACACCCTGCAATCTTCTTGTAATTCTCCGTTACCATCTCACTTTGCATTATTTATTAACAAAACAAAATAGAAAAACCGAAATACCATTGCTCCTCAATTTTCTCTCTCTGGACTTCCAAACACAAAAGGTAAGAATCAGATGTGTTGGTTATTCAATCCCCTGTGGATCTCATTCACAAACAAGGTCGATGCTAGTTTTTTTAGTATTGTTTCTTATTTGTCACCTTAATCGTTGGAACCCATGTATGGTCTCTCTCTCTCTCATTGAAAATGTTCATTGTATACGAAAGAAAAGAGCAATCCGCTTGGGGTCTCTCTATCTCTCATTAAAACTATTTAGTGTATATAAAAGAGAAGATCAACTTAAGTCTCGTTTGAACCCACAAATTCGCATGCTCTCTCTCTCTCTCTCTCTCTCTCTCTCTCTCTCTATCTGTATATATAT
>JAOXJP010239858.1:0-23349 GCA_025762735.1 Platanus orientalis | reverse complement strand
GGCCCTAATAAAGTTCGGGCCTTCAACTTGGGCCCGGGCCCTTATCGGGCCTAGCTTGGGCCGGGCCTTTTGGGCCACATTTCGGGCTGGGTAGGGCCAGGCTTGGGTTGGCCCGAGCCCATGCTCAACCTTAATTATTAAATCCTGAGAGGCAAGACTGTGTCACATTGAAGCCCATCAACCTTCGGAGTTCAAGAAGCACCTCACCCATTTTTTGAGAGAAGGCAAAGATATCTTCACTTATTCACCAGAAGATGTACCAGACATAGATCTGGAGGTAATGAGCCACAAGTTGAATGTTGACCCATCTTACGCTCCAGTCAAGTAGAAATAGAGTAGATTTGCCCCCAAGCGGAACCTTATCATTAAAGAGGAAGTTGAAAATCTCTTACAAACCGGGCCCATTCGAGAAGTGCGATATCCAGAATGGTTAGCAAATGTGGTCGTCGTCCCAAAGAAGAATGGGAAGTGGAGAGTTTATGTGGATTATACGGATTTCAACAAGACTTGCTCTAAAGATATCTTTTCATTGCCAAAGATTGATAAGCTATTTGATGCTACAGCTGGCCATGAAATCTTGTTTTTCATGGATGCATATTTAGGATACAATCAAATAATCATGCACCCATATGATCAAGAAAGAACTTAATTTATCACATAACAAAGACTCTTATTGCTATCGGATCATGCTCTTTGGCTTGAAAAACGCAGGAACCACCTACCAATGACTTGTCAACAAAATCTTTAAGAATCAAAGAGGTAAGAGCATGGAAATTTACCTGGAAGGTATACTAGTAAAAAGCTAAAGCGTCTCCGTGATCTACCAGGGGTCTCCGCAATTCATAAAGGAACGAATAACAACCCATAAAGGGTCTTTGCAACCCACGAGGGGTCATCGTAATCCATAAATGGTTGATTAACAAGTCATGAAGGGTCTTTGCAACCCACGAGTGGGGGCCCATCATTTCTTCTAATGGCAGGGGTCATATGTAACCCATGACGGGTCTCCAAAATCAAAACATATAAATCTGATCGAAATTCAACATATGACAACATACAATTCATAAATATCTCATTAGACAAATAATATATAATTCATAATCTCATATTTCAAAGCCCCGGAACAAATATGAATCGATGCAAAACATATCCAAATGTCAAATACATAATTTAACTTCGCTCATTCAACCATACATTCATATATCGAATTACGTAATCGAAGGCAATCGAAAACTCAATACAAGATACTTGGCTCTTCTATAAAGCACATAAAGAACCATGAATTTTGAAAGCATTTTTAATTCATATGCAAGTATAAAATGAAGCATAATGTCAATACATTTCAAATCCATGTGAGGATTTGTAGAAATCAATTTGCAAATCTTCTTGCCAACACGTGGGTGAATACATATCTTAATCAATTAAAAATTTTCAACTAGACATAAATCACAGAGTTTGAAAATAAAAATTTCTAAGATCCTAGCAAAGAAAGCATAGAATCATGTGTAAAACTCAAGATTAAACAAAGATCTATGAGATTCTAGTAAGGAAAACTCATAATTATGTGAAATACACGGATTTCTAAGATCCTAAAATAAAAAACATGTGCATGCATTGTACAATCACTTTCATAATTTCAAATAAGGATTTCTAAAAACCTAACAGTAAAAATGAGTGTACATCTTGTATAACTACCTACGCTTCACAAACTCTTTTGATCTCTACAGAAAATTAAGCTTCTCCTGTAAAATCCCTTTTCTTTTGTTGTTTCTCTCCAAGAAATCCTCCGAAACTCCTTTTTACAATACTTGGCACAATGAGATTTCATGAAAATCTAGATAGAAACTTCAAAACCCCAAGAAATTTCCTAAGATTTTGGGTTTCATGGCTTACCTCTGCCAAATTGGGATTTCTTTTTATTTTCTCTTGAAACTCCCTCTTTCTCCTCCTTACTCTTTTCTTATGTCTTTAGGTTCAAAAAGGGAAATCTTATGGTTTTATCATGTCACAATTGAGTCCCACGCGAAATAGAAGCTAAATCATGTGATAACAAAATTCTCAAATTTTCACGTTTTCAAAATCTTGAACGGTTAGGCATATCTCTGATGTTTGACCGGTCAAACATATCTCTGATGTTTGATTGGTCAAGAAATCCTCCTGATCGGTTAGGCAGAGGTTGGTATTTTTTTTTTTTTTTTTGTCTTCTTAACAGGTCCGGAATTTTCCTTGACTGGTCAACCGCGGTTGAGTCTTTTCTCTGTAATCCATTAGGTTTCTTGATTGGTCAGACGTTTTTCTAACCGGTCAGGAATTTTCCTGATTGATCATGATTGTTAGATTCCCATATTTTCTGAGTTTTTTTTTTTTTTTGAGATTTTTCTCAAACCCAATCACTTACCTTCTTCCTTGGTTCATTCTCATGACACAAAATCCTCAAAGAATTCACCATTAACACATATATTGACATTCTCATATCAACTCATTAGCATTTACATTTTAGCAAGTTTAAAGTATATGCAGGGTGTTACAAGATTGGGCTTTTAATTTGCTAGGGTGTTGTTGTATAAGGCTAAAAATTAAGGTCCAAAGTGGGGTATACTAGGCTGGTTGTCCCTGATTTTTGTTTTGTAGTGGTAGACTAGTTTACACAATGGGCCCCACAATGAGAGCTGGTCGGTATCCTATGTTTCCCTTTGTTCTTTGGTATTTTAAATTTTAAAAAGTCATGTTTTAGAGTCTTAGTTTTAGGAAAGACTTGAGTCACAAGTCTAAGTTTTTTTAAAAGTTTCGTTATTTAGCAAGTTTTAATTTGTAGTGCTTGTAGCCTATAAAGGCCTCCCAACCCCAATGATTCTATCAATGATTCTTCCAGATAAGAGGGTTTGGACCCTTGTGTCTTCCGGAATTTTTTCTTGCCAGTCTTTCTTTAAAGCTTTGACTCCGTGCAATAACCTTGATGTGTCCTTTCCTGTTAAGAAAATTTGGAAGCCAAAGGTTCCTTTGAGGGTTAAAGCTATCGTGTGGTCTACAATACTCAATCACATTAATACTATGGATGTGCTTCAGAGAAGAAGACCCCACATGGTCCTATCTCCTAATTGGTGCATTTTATGCAAAAAAGCGGAAGAATCAAGTCAGCATATTTTCATCCACTATAGTTTCTCTATTCTTATTTGGAATTATTTTTTCTCTAGGATGAATCGCTCTCATGTTTGGCCAGAAGGTGTTAAAGACTTTGTGTGTCAGTGATCTGGTGGTGGCCAAGGTATTCGTGCAAAGCTGTTTTGGGAATGCCAAATGTATTTTTGAAGACAAAGTTAGCTCTAAAAGTGATGTAATAGATTCTATTGTTTGGGAGGTGGTTAGCTGGATTTCTGTGTTAAAAGATTTCCAGGGCATTCCTCTTTTTCTTCTCCATGGTGGTTGGGTCTCTTCTATCAATTGGGATTTCTCTAGGGGAAAGAAAGAGATATTGTCTTAGAGTCCTCCTCTAGTTGGTACTCTCAAGCTTAACTTTGACGGTGCATCTAAAGGAAACCCCGGGCCTGCGGGCTTTGGATGTGTTATTCGTGACCATGATAACACAATTATTCGTGCTCTTTGTGGCCCTTTGGAGGTGTGTGATGCAATTATAGCTGAAACTTTAAGTCTTTTAAGGGGTTTAAGAGAGCTAAAGCGGATGGGTCTAAAGGGTTGTGAGGTGGAGGGCGACTCGGCGGTGGTGATCGATTGGGGAAAAAAGGGCGGTGGTGGCACTTGGAAGCTGAATTCTATGTTATATGAGATTTGGGAGATTAGCTCTATGCTTTGTATTTCGTTTTCTCATGTGGATAGGAGTCGGAATGAGTTGGCTGACATGCTGGCTAATTGGGGGGTTAATTCCTTTTCAGTTTTTTTTTTTTCTGAGAATTGGTTCCCTAAGGGTTGCTTTTAGGGGTATCCCCTTTGTTGTTGTATTTTATTTCCTTTCTCTTTTTCAATAAATTATCGTTAATTATCAAAAAAAAAAAAAAAAAAAAAAATTGTGTGTTAGCCGTGGGTCCTACCTATCTCTTCTCTTCTCTTCATGGGTAGTAGTCGCAACTCACAAGACTCCCCCTTTTCCTCCTTTCTTTCTCTTCTCTTCCCTATCATCCACGACCTCTTTTAATCCTCTCTTTCTTCTTCCACCTCTTTCCTACTCCTTTCTTCTTCTCCTAATCCTTCAATTTCCTCCTTCTATCATTCTTCTTCTTCTCATCTACTGTCCATCCTATCTATACTTATTCTTCCTTTCTACATTTCTTTAATTTTTCTGTGGTACTTCATAACAAATTAACAAGAAGAGTTGCTGGATTCTGCAGGGTTGGAAGCACACATTTGGATTTTCTGGATCCTTCCTGAAGCCCAAATCGCATCTCTTTTGCTTAGGTAATCCAAGTGCTGTTTCTCAGGTTTTGGCTCCCTAAATTAGTCCTCTTAATCCTGCAATGTTCCATTTAATTTCTTCTGTTAGCTTTATATTTAAGTGCTATAGTCCTAGACCCTATTTGTCTTTTATATCTGAAAAACTGGGTGTACTTTATGTCAAAATCGCCCTACTTTAAACATCTTTCTCTTAGTTTTCTGAAGGGTTTTGTTCCCCTTAGGATCCCGTATAAAAGACCTAATCTCCCACTTGATTCCCCCTTTTTCTCTAGTTAGAATCAAAGATTTCTTGACTGGTTTATGTGTATTGCCATTAAAGAATCTTGTGGGACTGGTAATTATATGATTTGATAAATCAAATGTTATTGGAATGGCTGGAAATTTGGAACATAAAACTCTCAAGTATGTCAGAACTTACCTTGAAAATTTCAAAACTTTCTGACTCATGACCAGGGGTATTTTGGTAATTTTGGTGTTTTACCTAGAAATTCCAGAAGTCCCCTTCTAGGTTTCTTTCTTCTCTTTTCTCCTTCTTTTTGTTTCAATTCTTTTAAATTCCTCTAATTAAGTTTCTTATTCAATTTTCATTAAATCTTGATTACTTAAAGTGTGCTTAAAGTTCAATTCTTGGTTTTATAACCTTAATTTTGTTTCCACCACATAATTGGGTTCTTTATTGAGACACTTGGCAATATTCTACATCAAAATTTGGTATCATCTCTATTGTGCTGCATCAATTTTGGTAGTAGAGCCAAGTTACAACTAGTTGTGTCTAGTTGTAATCCTGGGAAGCTTTCTTGCAATTATAAATCATAGCGAATTATCATGAGTATGAAGTAATCTCGAACTCCTCAAGAGTATGAAATATGGGTGAAATTTCTTAGTAAAGAGGAGCTCAAGAATGAATTGAATCAGGTGGAAATGAATCTTTATCGTGCAATGCAATATTTATATTTTGACAAGTGGTACTATGTGGTTCTTCAATGCCAATGTGAGATTCTTCAATACAGGCTTTGGGAAATAGAAAAACAGCGGGAAGAGTCTCTATTTACAATATGTTGTGATTATTTGAAATGGTATGATGAGTACAATGCAAAACAAAAGGTAGGACTAGCTCAAATATTTACGTCTTCTTCAGTTCCAAATAAGAAGCCTGACCCCAAAAACCAGAAATATGTTCCCTTTGATTTCTAGAATGAAGCCTAAGGCCAGAAAAAGGAAGAGATCAAAGGGGATGGGTTCGTGTAAAGAATCCATACTTGGTCCTTCTCCACCAACCATGCAAGAAGTCATTACTAAAAGCCAAACTTTGCCAAGATCTGAGAAGATGCTAGTTCGAGCCAAAGCATGAAGCAAACATGGAAAAGGTTAAAACCAAGGAAGCTGCCCATACTAGAAGGTGCATGTGAGTCATCTATCTTAGTTCTCCATCACATCATCATCCACTTTTGTGAAGCCTAAATAGATCTACCAACGGAAGTTGTGATGGATAGTGGCCGCGTCCAAATTTAAGGTCAAATCTCTCCTCACCCCGGGAGAATGATGCGGACAACATCAAAAGACGTATGCATGTGTGCCTACACAAGAGGACCAGATTTAAATTTGAGTGTTATGTGGGTTTAGTTAGGATTTTGTAAGGGGTGAGATTGTTTTGTAAGGGTAGATTAGGCTTTTAATTTGCAAGGATGTGGTTGTAATAAGGCTAAAAGTCAAGGTCCAAAGTTGGATTTACTAGGCTGGTCGTCCCCTAGTGATTTTTGTCTTGTAGTGGAAGCCTAGTCAACACAATGGGCACTACAATGAGAGCTGGCTGACAGCCTATGTTTCCCCTTGTTTTTTGGTATTTTAAATTTTAGAAAGTCATGTTTTAGAGAGTCCTAGTTTTAGGAAAGACTTGAGTCACAAGTCTACATTTTTATTTTTATTTTTATTTTTAAATTTCCCTATTTAGCAAGTTCTATATTATTAGTGTTTATAGCCTATAAAGGCCTCCCAACCCCACCCCAAAGATTTAATTAGTGAAGATTATTAATTTATTTGTATTGTGTGTGTGTTGGCTGTGGGCCCTACCTATCTCTTCTCTGTGGGTAGTAGTCGCAAGAGTCCTCCTCTCCTATCTTTCTCTTCTCTTCCCTATCATGCACGACCTCTTCTAATCCTCTCTCTTTCTTCTTCTATCCCTTTCCTACTCCCTTCTTCTAATCCATCAAGCTCCTCCTCCGATCATTCATCGTCTTCTCTTTTACTAACCATCCTATCTATACTTTTTCTTCCTTTCTACACTTAATTTTTCTGTGGTATACTTCATAACAAATTAACAAGAGTTGCTGGATTCTGCAGAGTTGGAAGCACACGTCTGGATTTCATGGATCCTTCCTAAAACTCAAATCACACCTCTTATGCTTAGGTAATCCGAGTGCTGTTTCTCAGGTTTTGGCTCCCTAAATTAGTCCTCTAAATCCTGCAATGTTCCATTTTATTTCCTCTGTTAGCTTTATATTTAAGTGCTTTAGTTCTAGACCCTATTTGTCTTTTATACCTGAAAATCTGGGTAAACTTTATGTCAAAATCGCCCTACTCTAGACATCTTTTTTTTCTTAGTTTTCTGTAGGGTTTTGATCCCCTATAAAAGACCTAATGTTCCACTTTCCCCTTCTTCTCTGGTTAGAATCAAAGATTCCTCAACTGGTTTATGCGTTTGCCATTAAAGAATCTTGTTGGACTGGTAATTATATGATTTGATAAATCAAACGTTATTGTAATGGCCGGAAATTTGGAACACAAAACCCTCAAGTATGTCAAAACTTACCTTGAAAATTTCAAAACTTTCTGACTCATGATCAGGGGTATTTTGGTAATTTCAGGGTTCTAACTAGAAATTCCAGAATTGCCCTTCTAGGTTTCTTTCTTCTTTCTTCTCTTTTCTCCTTCTTTCTTGTTTCAATTATTCTAAACCATTATAATTTTCTTATTCTATTTGCATTAAATCTTGATTACTTAAGAGTGTGCTTAAAGTTCAATTTTTGATTCTATAACCTTATTTTTGTTTCCGCCACATAATTGGGTTCTTTATTGAGACACTTGGCAGTATTCTACATCAATTTTTGGTATCATCTCTATTGTGCTGCATCAATTACAGTCCCTAAATTAAGTTTCACTCAGTTTTCATTTGAAATGAGTCCTTTGTTAATTCTGTTGTTTGACTCGTTTTTGATTTCTTGGCTTTCTTCTATGGATTAGGCTATATTTTGTTCTGATATAATCACCCTCTTTGACATATATTTCTCTTTTATATTTAAATTTAATTTATTAAATCATTTCTTGTTGCAGTAGGAATGCTTTTTTCTGGTCTCAGTAATATATTTAAACGTTCTTTTTAAGCATAAGCATGTTCTACTTGTCATGGTTGTATTATATTGTTTTTTGTTTTTCATTTACTCCTTATATTCTGTATGCAGGAATGAAATTGCTTCTTCTTAAGTTAATATTATAATTGTGTAACTTTTACATCTGCTGTTCTGATCACTCATTCAGGCCAGAGCTTTTTTCTGCTTTAGCACAACAGCTTCAGTCAGCAGATATTCTTACTTCTCACAGGATTTTCATGGTTCTCTTCCGAACCTTGAAAGAATTGTCAACAAAACGTCTTACTTCAGACCAGAGGAACTTTGCAGAGGTATACCATTAATCTACCTCCCTTTTCTTTCTTCAGACAATATTTATTAATCTTTGTGTCACGGCAGTTCTGCTTTAAACCTAACTTTTTACAAAATCTATGTTAAAGTTGCAATTTTTTTGAAGTTGTCGTGTTTCTTGTGAAAGTTGCATGAGTTTTATGAATTATTTATTTTGAATTGTTCTTTTTGCAGGTTAAATTAAAATATATGTTTTAGGGATGTGATAGCCTGTTATGTTGACTCTCCCTTTCTCAAGAAATTTGAAGTATGTAACTTAGTCAGGTGCAGGATTGAGGTCTTAGGTAGTCATTTTGAAGAAATAGGAGACATTAAAATGTAGTAATCTAATTGAAAACTTACTGATGTGAAATAGGGAACTTATCTAAAGGGCCTAGGGAACTTATCTAAAGGGCCTATTCTGTCCTGTTTTGAAAGAAAAAAATGTGGATATGGTGGTTGAAATGTTTGGTGAACAGATGGAAGGCTCTGGATTACGTAAGGTTGAAAGAATCTTGAAAATTTTTAACAAGTTGACCTTGGTCTAATTGGGTAACTGATGGCAAGGATCTTGGATGAAATCAGAAAATTGGACAAGATAGCGGAGATATCATGTTGGAGACAGTGATGAATGAAGCAAGAAAGTCGTACAGTTGAATTTTAGAGGTTCTAAGAAGAAAAATGATCAATTGGGGACAACAGTCTGTATTCGATGGCTAAAAGTAGGGGACAGAAAATCAGGGTTTCGTCATACATACACAGATAGAAGATGTAGGAAGAGCTTTAAGTTTAAAATCAAAGTTGGGGAGAAGCTAACCGATCGTCTAGACATCATCTCAGATCTTGTAGATTTTTTCTCAAATATATATTCATCATGAAGAGGGTGGAGCCTGTGGTAAGGGCTTTAAAGGACTTACCATCCCTATGGACGAGAGGGTACAGCTTGAGAAATAATTTTGAGAAAGTGGCGGAAGTTAGGAAGCTGTGTTTGGTTTTGATGGAGTTAAAGCACCTGGTTTGGGTGGGTCTTCCATAGCCGTTTTCTCAAAATGCTAGGATTTGGTGTCAAAAGACATCATACAAGTCTTCAGTCAGTAAGAACACAAAGGCAAACCTTTATAGTGTTCATACCAAAGAAGTAAAGGCCATTGAGTTAAAGGATTTCAAATCAAT
This sequence comes from Platanus orientalis, assembly GCA_025762735.1. Classification (NCBI taxonomy): domain Eukaryota; kingdom Viridiplantae; phylum Streptophyta; class Magnoliopsida; order Proteales; family Platanaceae; genus Platanus; species Platanus orientalis. The sequence goes on along the minus strand of JAOXJP010239858.1, from coordinate 14,095 downwards.
TAGCTTTGTGAGGAATGTGAACAAATTCTTTGCCGAAGTTCATTCACTTTATTTTGCTTTGTCTTTGATAAGTATGTTATTAATAAAGAGGTCAAAGCTCAAAGAAAATGGGAGAACAAAAGCCCAACCACCTAGGGCAACCTAACACAAGGTTGATCAAGAGGATGACCAAATTTAAGCACCTCAAAGGCTAGAACACCCCATAAAAGAAAAACACCTTACCTCATAAGTCCTTCATGATGTGTTGTTGGCTCATCAATGGGCCTTTGTAAAAGGGAGTTGAATATTGGATGGTGTCCTTGTAGCAAATGGGTGCTTGGAGGAAAGGTTTAAACTTGAAAATCTGTGCTTGGTGTGCAAAATTGATTTTATGAAGGCCTATGATAGGAAAAGTGATGCAGACATCGGTGTCACAGCCTATGTGGGCCCACACGTGTGCAGCCATGGAGGATATCACATGGACTTTATCTTGGAGCTATTGGAGACGTTGTCTTACTATTTTAATTATTTTTTTTTCTTTTTTTTTATAAATGTAATTAGAGTTATGGGACATATGTGTCATTTTAGTTTTTAGTTTTTGTGTTTTTTTGGAACTCAATGTAATTTCTTAGTAGGGCCTTACCTAACATAAGAAGCCAAGAGACATTATTTTTAAAATCACTGAAGGAATAAAAGACAAAGGTTGGAGCTCATGACTGCAGCCCCTTCCCCTTTTCTTGAGATAGGAAATCCTAGGTGAGAAGCCTAGGTTATAGGCGATTTCCTTGGTGAGAAACCAAACTCTTGGATTTCCTTGGTGAGAAGCTCTAGAACCAAGTGATATGTATCCTCTTTTTTCTTTTCTTCTATGTTCTTTGGTTGATTGATGATTAATAAGGTTGAGAAATGTTGGGGTGGAGTCTGATGTATACTGGAGGTGAGAGGAACCAAAGAACTGAGTTCCAGGGTTGCTGGATCGATCCAGGCACTTTGGGTTTTGGGTGTTGTAGACTGCAGAAACCACAAGCCAGAGAATCGCCGGTTAAATCCAGGATCGATCTTGTATTGGGCTAGGCACTCAGTTCAATCCAGGATTGAGCAATCATGGCGGAACAAAAATAGAAAGGGTCATGGATAGCAAATGAAGCTAAGTTTCGTGGTGGGATCAACTTTTATGATTTATGTAAGATCTCTATTGTTGTTAAGGGTTATTGAGAGGTCACTCAAAGGGTTTGCAAAGGTTTTTGCAAGGTTTGATAGAGGTGAAAAAGCTTGAAAAATGATTTCTCTTTAGGATTTTTCAAGGTTCTCTTGGTTGAGAGAGAAGGTGAGAAGGGGAAAGGGAAAAAGGGGTTTCTCAAGGGTTTTGGGCTGTGGTAATGAGTGTGAGAGAGAAAATTTTATAGCTTTGTATTCTTCCATTATAGTGAAAGGTTTTCTGTGTGGCTCATTGGTTTTTCCCTGGTATTGGGGTTTTCCACATAAATCATTGTGTTGTGGTTTCTTGTGTGTTTGCTTGTTTATTTTCGTGTTTATTGCATCCTATGGAACTTGCATCAAGAGGGCATTACAATCATAACAAGTGGTATCAGAGCCAGGTTCTTAGTTAAGAAGGGAAGGGGTTATTCCAGGTTTGGAAGGAAGCCAAGTTCCTCGTCAAGAAGGAAATGGGCTATTCTAAGTTTGGAAGAAAGCCGGGTTCCTCGTTAGAAGGAAAGAGGCGGTTCTAGATTCATGGTTAGCGGTTGGGTAAGAAGCCAATGTTTGCGATTTAGAGGAGTTCTTGATTCGAGTGGGAACAATGGGAGCAACAGAAGAAGATTCCACAAGGTTTTCTATTGAAAAGTTTGGTGGCAAGAATTTTGCACATTGGAAGATGCAGATAGATGATGTACTTTATTAGAAAAATCTCTATCAGCCGCTTGGAGGAAAAGTGAAGAAGCCGGAGACGATGACGGAATCAAATTAGGAGGTGCTTGATAGAAGAGCCTTAAGTATGATTCGTCTCTCTCTATTGTCGTCAGTTGCTTTTAATATTTCTAAGGAGAAAACCACATAAGACTTTATGGCTGCTTTGTCTTGAATGTATGAAAAACCATCGGCGTCCAACAAGGTGTTTCTGATGAAGAAGTTGTTTAACATGAAGATGAGTGAAGGTGGAGGTGTGGCTGAACATCTGAATGAGTTCAACATGGTTGCTAGCTAGTTATCTTCAGTAAACATCAACTTTGAGGATGAAGTTAGGGCCTATATGTTGTTATCTTCTTTGCAAAAAGTTGGGATGGTTTGGTGATAGCCTTAAGTAATTCCTCGGGTTTAGGTACTCTCAAGTTTGATGATATGGTATGTTACTCAGTGAGGGGATTCAAAGGAAGTCCTTGGGGGATTCATCGGTGAGTAGGAGTGCTTTGAACATGGATGGAATAGGAAGGTTGTTGGTAAAGGATCATGAGGTGCTAGTTCCAAGTCCAGAGGAAAAAACGGGGTGCAATGTTTTTATTACAAGGAGTTTGGCTACATGAAAATGGATTGTTTGGAACGTGTTAGCAGGAATAAGGGTGATAGTCTTGGTGGTGTTGTTGTGGCAGTTATGACACAAAGGGAAGAGAAATATCTTTGAGATGCTCTCATAGTCTTCAAAGATATGAACACTATTTCTTATGATGAGTGGATATTAGATTCATGTTGTCCTGTTCATATATGCTCTTCGAAGGAATATTTTGATGAGTCCTAGGGAAAAAAACCCGGTTTTGTGTCTCTTGATGATGGGTCCAGATGTGACGTCACAAGTATTGGAAAGGTGAAGATTAGGATGTTCGATGGAGTAGTTCGTACTTTGGGTGATGTGATGTATGTCCAAAAGATGCAGAGGAATTTGATATCACTAGGGCGTTTGGATTCAAGGTTTTTAATTGCAGGTGGAGCCATAAAAATCACACGAGATTGTTTGGTCCTAATGAAGGGAATAGGTGTCAGGATGGATTATATCGTCTGAGTGGAAGTATGTTAAGAAGTGGTATTCCTTTGATCTCGATGGGTAGCCAGAAACGGAATGCACGGAAGAACCAAGGTTGGTGTAAGGTTCTTTTTGCAGATGTAGCAAAGAGAGATGATGCAATTTTTCAAGTAGCAGATGATGGTGAGGAGGTTCCTGTGATTAGAGATGACAAATTGAAGTCCCTCTATGGAGTTGACTAATTAAGTTAACTTGGGAGTAGTTACACATGTTTGGTCGTAATTGAATCAGATGATGCATGACTGAATTGACTTGATGGTGTGTGTAGTAGTGATACGGAAGGCCACCGAAAAATAGTAGTGGTTATTTGCGGTATTTGCATACAGGATCTACAACAGTTGTTTGTAGATAACGAATGCAACAATTGGTATCATAATGACGAGTGGTATTAAGTTGTGGTGGAGGTGCATTTCAGGTGCATGGCGCAATGATCACAAAGGAGGACAAGTGCAATTAATTCTCCAAGGTGGGTTTTGGGAGTGAGAGCCAAAGGTGGAGTGTGGTGCATATGTTAAAGATTGGTGTCTTGACAAACATGTAGTTGAATACAAGGTTTAACAGGAAGTCTTCAAGGGGATAAAGTTAAAGCCACGTTGGAGATTGTTGAGGGTGTCTTTATGTCCAGTGGGAGGATCTAGAATAGATCAATACTAGTGGTATGATTGAAGACAAGAAGAAGAGTAGCAGATGGTCACGGAATGGAAGATATCATTGGTACATAAGCTAGACAACAGATAAAGAGCATCAGTCTCCAAGTCGGAGATTGTTGGGGTGGAGTTTGATGTATACCAGAGGCGAGAGGAACCAAAGAACTGAGTTCTAAGGCTGCCGAATCTATCCGGGCACTTTGGGTGCTGAAGACTGCAGAAACCACAAACCAGAGAATTGCTGGTCCAATCTAGGATCAATCCCGGATTGAGCTAGGCACCCAACTCAATCCAGGATCGAGCCGTCACGACGGAACGGAAATAGAAAGTGCTGTGGACAGCTAGGGAAGCTAGGTTTCGTGGTGGGATCAACTTGTGTGATCTATATTAGGTTTCTATTGTTGTTTAGGGTTATTGAGAGGTCACTCAAAGGGTTTGCAAATGTTTTTGCAGGGTTTGAGAGAGTGGTGAAAAAGCTTGAGAATGATTTCTCATTGGGTTTTCTCAGGTTCTCTTGGTTGAGAGAGAATGTGAGAAGGGGAAAGGGAAAAGGGTTTTTTTGTAGCTTTGTGTTCTTCGATTATAGTGAAAGGTTTTTTGTGTGGCTCCGTGGTTTTTCCCTGGTCTTGGGGCTTTCCACATAAATTATTGTGTTGTGGTTTCTTGTGTCTTTGCTTGTTTATTTCTGCGTTTATTGCATCCCAGGGAACTCACATCAAGAGGGGGTTACGATCATAACAAGAAATTGGTTCCCTTTAACCCGAACTTAAAACCCTAAAGAATCAAGCCCTATTTTAGTTGCTGAATTCTCAATTTCAGAAAATTTTCTGGTTTCTAAAGCTCTCGTGGTGTTCTACGATAATACCAGAATTTTATGGTTTTCTAAATAGAACAACAACAGATTTTTTTCTTTTGGGTTTTGGAAATCTGACAGCCCCAATAATTAATCTTGCTGTTGCAGCCCCTTTTTCTTGAAACCCCAAACCCTGCGGTTACATCTATATAGGCCTTGATGTAGGGTGCATGTAGGTGTAGTTTATGTGAGGAGTTTGTAGGAATCATGCCATGCACATATGATCACTTAAGCTAGATTCCTACTCTTCGGCCAACACCTCTCTTAAAATTTCAGAGAGAACATCAACAGTAAGTACTAGACATGCCAAAATTCAGAAGCTATAAAGAACTAAAGAAGACGTAACCCCAAGAATACATACACGCATATAACCAACTAAGAAACCAGCTGCACCAATGTAGAGTAATTAGCACTTTTCTAAGTCCAAACAAGGAACACATGTGCCGTAAAATTATAGGTCTATGGGCTGTTCATAGTGTTGGGCAGTCAAAGTTTGAAGCTAATATAAAGAGGCTGATATGAATATTAGAAGGGGTTAAAGGGAACCAAATAAGGTGCTGGCAGCAGTAGTTAAACATGGGATTAAGTGGTTAATGCTTAAAGGAATCAGCAGCACAAGATACTCAAGTTGGATAAGCTAATACCTATGCTGAACAGTAGAAGAGATCCATGTGTAAATAGCTGACAAATAGCTGACCTGGTGATGCCAAACTCCAATACATGTAGAAGCTTGAGTCCTCAAAAGTGTTACTGATGTGCTCGATCATGTACTTAGAGCTGATGTGTTACAGGCTGCCAAGAAGAAGAAATCATTGCCAGTCGTAAAGCCTTTAATTCTTCCTTGAATACTTTAAATCAATAGAGTCCATTTACAATAGGATTCCCTATAAGACTGTCCCACTTGTAGCTTCCCAAATAAATAAATATAAAAAATTCCAGCAAATAATATTAGGAGGGAATCCAAGTGGCACCTAAGGGGCCCACAATGTGATCTCATACTCTCTCCTCTTCAAATCTGGAAAATCTTCCATAAAAGGATGAGTCCCAATTGGTTGGGATTCTTTTAGTAGGCAGCCAACAGGTGTGGAAATCTTCTGTATAGATTTCCACCTTCAAATATCCCTATTTAAGGATATTTGTAGCAATATGAGGGGCCCACCTAACGCCACATGACTGGTGACTTTTCAGATCTGGAAAATTTCTCTCTAAAAGAGGAATCCCAAAAATATAGGACTCTCAATTTAGCCAAAACGTGTGGGAATAATTAGGAGCAGATTTCCCTCCTTCAAAACAACTAATAGGGGATCTATGTGGCATATGAGGGGCCCACATAATATTTAAATGACTCTTTATCTTTTATATCAGAAAATTTCCCCATAAAAAGATGAGTCCTAAAGTGATGGGATTCTTTTAAAGATGCTGCCAGCTCTTGGAAATCCTTTTGGCCTCCTAAATTAGGAGTTCTAAGGACAACAAAACAGCTCCTCCCTCAGCTGCATGACTCTAATTAATTCCCTACAGATTCCAATCAAGCAAAGCACTAAAATGCCCCTAATGTCTAGGAGTAAGTGGGGGTAAAGTTGGAATTTAGTATTCCATCAATCTCATGATCAGAAAAAAAATTCTCATGGCTACCGCAAGCATGTAATGGGCTGGAATTTTGCTTCTTTCACAAAGGTGAAGAAGGGGAAGGAATTAACAATGGATATAAAGGTTGAGCAAAGTTAGGGAGGGTTTTCAATAATAGGGGAAGAAACAAATCTGGTGTCTTTAATGAGAAGATGGTGGTGAAGATTGTCATGGACTGTAGTAAGGGTGGAAGGAAGATGATGAAGAAGATGAAAGGGGGAAGAAGATAACAATGAGAGAAAAAGTACCTATTCGAGGCCTCCACCTAGGTGCACAAACCCCAAAAGGAAACCACTCCTGGTTTAGATTTCAACAACACACAAGCCATAGGGCCCTTATCTGTGAGAATGCAAGAAACTAGAAAAATTCTCAATTCAAATTATTTCATCACCATTAATTCTAAATGTGTGGGAAGGTTTATAATGCCTTCCTCGCTTAGGAATTATAAAATAAACTCAGGACTTTGTGAAATATCTATGAAACCCCTATCTAAAATAAAGAAAACTGACAATTACCCCCCTACACGTAATAAAGACCAAATCACACCCTTACAACTTGTGCATAAAATAAAAGATCTAGACAGGTAAACTAATAATGAACTAAAAGATAAGATAAAGTGACACATGGGCTGTGTCAAGTCCTCTAAGTATCCATAACTCGAATCTCCAAGTTCCATAGGCTGCCACATGTCCAAGAAAGTGGGGACCACTACTCGAACCAAAGCATGGGGCTGCTCTTCCTCTGATATACCTGAAGTGTAACCCCATCAGGCCTGAATTTATTTATTTTATAAACCCTTAGCCAGAACTTCATGATATGATATTCTTTCAATTTTAAGCCATCGGATTGACTTGGTTTGATGTCTTATGAGCTGCTGATTGTTATTCTTGAAGCCTATCTATTATGTTCTGTCCGTATATTGACTGCTGGATGTGGTTAGACCTGCCTGTGATGTCTGCTATAATATTAGTTGCTGGATTTTCAGGAAAGACCTGGTCTTCCTATCACTTTACATACCTTCTCTATTCTGTTTGTTTCGAAACTTAAGGGGCTTATTCTTGGACTAGTTAACTACACTACTGCAAATTTTCAGCCCTTTCTGATCATACCATAGGACGTTATTGTATTCTGTTGTTGGCTGCCTAGGATTCTGCTCAATTTGGTCAACTTCAGCAACTTGATCTTCATCTTTATCCCAGTTTTCAGGCCAATAACCCGCAGGTTTACAGTACCCCCAGGCTGTCCTGCATCAAAAAGTGATGTAGGATGGGTATGGTTAAGACCCACCTGCGGTTAATGGGCCCAAGATATACTCACACTAGGATTAGAACACCCAAGATTAATCAAACTGATATGAAGTCAATGCTGGAACACTCTGGACAGAAACAAAGAAGAACCAATAACTCCCATCAGACTTATTCAATGAGGCTGAAATTTAACAGGGAGATAAATCTATATCCCCAAAATATATCCTTGAAAACCTAGGGAAAACAGATTAGTAAACTTATATAAACTGATAAGAAAACCAGTCTATTCTGATAAATCCAGTAACTCTAGAATGTTAAGAACAACCCACAACTTTGAGAAATTATAATGAAAACAGCCAGAGAAGAAAGAGTATGCTTTCAGTAGGCTGTATGAATGTTTAGAAGCACAAGAAGATGAACAATTATGGACTTATACGTATGGTAAGATAGAGCTCAAGGAATGTGAAGAACACAATCCAGAAGTAAGGAAGGAACAAACAGAAACCAGAATAGAGACGGGGGATATTACCTATCTGGGAAAACAGTAGAGCATGAAGGTTGCAGTAAGTGAACACCCAGGAGCCATCAGAAAAAGAACTACACGTTTGTTCCCTGGTTTAGTGAAGAAATAGTCTACACAAAAGTAGGTGATTTCAGGAACCTACGATGGGTTTCCTATGTCCAGAAATCCAATGAACAGCAGGGTGATTCTTTAATGAAGTCGTGAGCGTCTAATACTTCAGAACAGCTGGTGGGATATGTTCGTAGCAGATATGGACAGCAGTAACCTCAAAACTTGAAGAAAAAAAATCCAGTCATATGCACTAGAATCACCCCAAACCCACAAAAGGTGTAGGAGAATTTCAGGAGTAGGTTACTTTAATTAAAAAACTCTTAATTCCATGCATTGCATAATACGTTGGTACTCCCCTTTAAATAGGGTACAATTGACATAATTTGGAAATCATAAAAATCAGAAACTTCTAAACAAACCTAAACCTCTACTCTAAGTAATTCTAAACCCAGCTACCTTTTAAAAACTAAAGACTCCTAATAACATTAAAAGTCTTCGAAAAAACTACTCCCAAAGGGTGCTGTCGACCAGTCCTCTCTGTGGGACCCACATGTTAACTCCTTAGACTTTCTATTTCACTTCTAACTTTTTTTTTGAAGAAAATAAGGTAGATATATTAAAATATAAAGACGAAATACAGCATGAGGAATGCTAAGACAAGCAACAAAAGGAAAGAAACATCAAACCGACAAGGGCTTGCACGACCTAGTACAAGAAAGAGTCCCAATAAAAAATCCAAGATCTGAGCAAGGAGCCTCCCTTGCTTGTGCCACAAAGAGCCAACCATGAATTCTAGCGAGGATGTCATCTACAATGTTGCGTTGATCTCTCATAGATCCCTAAAAATTCTCCTGTTACGTTCCTCCCAGATGGCTCTGCAAATTGCTGTCGGTTTCATCAACCACACCTCCCTACACCTGCTCCTTTCACCTCTAGTAGCTTGTTTCGGCCAGCATGAAAGAAGAACCCTCATTGACCCAGGATGCACCCAACCAATTTTGAAATGCTGAATGAAATAGGTTCAAAGATGGAAAGCCCAAACACACTCAACTGACTCAACATTATCCTTACACAAGCAACACCGATTTGGAAGAATCAAGCCCCTCCTAATTAGATTGTTGATCATTGGAATCCTATTCCACCATAACTCCCATAAAAGAAAGGCAGATTTGGTATGAATTTGAGCTCTCCACACACACTCAACAGGAAATAAGGCCCTATTAGACAAATTAAGTTCCTCGTACATGGATTTAACCGAAAATCCCTTGTCTTAATCCCCCCTTCACATCATTTCATTAGGCATGTCTATCTCCCAAAGACAATAGCTATCCAACAACTCCAATAACCGCCCCATCTCCTCGATCTCCTAATCACTCAATCATCTTCTTGGCTGAATATTCTATGAACCAAATACTCTTGTTTTGACCATGTGGTCTTTCACCGTACCCCATTTGTTCTCCACAAGATTGTAACATGACGGAAAAAGGCTAGTAAGCAGCTCACTATCACACCAAGGGTCATGCCAAAATTGAACACTCTCATCACTGTAATTTTGTACCTGACGCATGACAGAAAATCATCCATTCCTTTGAAAATATTCTTCCACACTCCACACTCCCTTCTGGATTACCACGAGCCCACCCATGTAACGTCTCCCCATATTTGGCTGCCACCAACCGATCTAATCCCCAAACCTCCACTCTCCATCGGCTTGCAAATGTCTTTCCAACTGACCCAATGAATCTTTCTTTTCTCCTTTGAAGAACCCCACATGAAATCCCTCATAATTCTCTCCATCTGCCTTGTAACCATTTTAGCGCTTGTAACAAAGATAAAAAATTGATGGACATGCTACAAAGAACATTTTTGATCAAGATCAATTTCCCTCCTTTTGAAAGATACTGGCCACTCCATCTTGATAACTTCTTACTCTATTTCACTTCTAACTAAAAAACAAATAAGTAGATGTTGTCCATCACTCCTATCCTTTTAAAAAAATCCAAAATAACCCTTGGCTTATAGCCTTGTTACAAACCAATCTCCAAACATTCTAATTCCTAAAATACCCTTAATACTTGTAGCATCAAATTTATTCCCATTCATCGTCCAAAGGGATCATATGGGATTCAAACCCCAACTAATCTTTCTTTCTTGGAACTTCAGCCTCTTCCTCATCACTATCCACTTCAGCATCTGCATCAAAAAGGGTTTTTTGGGGTTGAGGAATTGTTTAGAGTTTATGTTGACTTAGCTTTCTTCTTTATCGTTAGTGGAATGGCTCAAGGTTTTTTCAAATCCTCTTGAGGATTAAGGCATGGAGATCCCCTATCTCCATTTACTTTTTACATTGATGGTTGATGGTGTAACCTTTCTCATTTGTGAAGTCCCACTACTTTGTTTCTTTTAGAAATTTGAGGGTTTTTTTTTTTAAATATTTATAAAGAAATTTGAGGTTTGAAATAGTGGGGAATGTCACCTCCAATTTGTGGACTGCATTAGGATTTTAACAACTCATATGTTTATAATGTATAAGGAATTTTGCGATGTTTTGAAGCAATATCTGGTAGCTCAATTGTTATTGAATAAAAAAAATCTGGTAGCTCCAGTTGAAGACTAACAATTTGTGGGTTCAACTCACATTGAACTTCTTAATTTGATTTCCACCTGGAGTGATTTATTAAATAATATGGTGTAAAATGAAGGTTCTAGAGGGGCATGGGGAAGGCCAAAAAGGATGTGGGTCTAGGTAGTGTAAAGATTTGAGGGCTTATGATTTAGTGAAAGATATGGCCTTAGAGTGGAATGGGTAGATAGGATTCATTTGGCCAACCTTGAGTAGTTGGATAAGGCTTAGTTGAGTTGAGCAGTTTGAAGTGATATGCGGTTTTATAGGGGATATGGGGAAAAGGTGTTATGGTGGGGAGTAATGTGGAACTTGCCACATGGAGAAATGTACCAATGCCTTGATCTCCCTCAAGGGGGAAATCCAAAGTCAGTTACTTTTTGGGATCCAATGGTAGAAAGTTAGGGAAGCAATTGACCATATGGAAGAGGAATTACCTTTTGGGGATCACTTCAAGAAAGTCAACGCTATTTAATTTCCCAATATGCTACTTGTCCCTTTTAAAATTTTAATGAAGGTGACTTGTAAAATTTGGTATTTTCAGAGGAACATTTTTTGGAAGGAGGGGGGAGGGGTCTCAATGTTGGGAGAGTGAAGGAGAGGCACGTGGCTTTATTGTATAACATGTTCCATTAGTCACTTGCATTTGTTCACCATGGGTTCAATGGAAGTCAAATTTGATACATATGAGTTCAGTCATGTAGATATTTTAGGTAATCAAGTCTATGTTTTATGTAGAAGTGTTTAAATTTGATTTATTGAATGGATTTTAAATGTCTTGGCTGATGCTTATTTGAATTATTATTGCTAGATACTAGATTGGACCATGGTTTCAAAACTTGGCCAATCTTTTGAAGGTGTTTGATGATTTTCATTTTTTGGAGAAATTTTATGAAACACTTAAATAATACCTTCATCTCTTTGATCCTTGAGAAAAAAATGCCACAACTTTAAAAGATTTTAGGCTAATCGGTCTCCTTAGTAGTGTGTACAAAATCATCTCAAAAGTTTTGATGTCAAGACTGAAAGTAGGTATGAAAGACATTATTTCCCATCCCCAAGGTGTTTTTGTCGAGGCCGAGGGTAGGTAGATTTTGGACAGTGTGCTTATTGCCAATGAGTGTATTCTGGATAGGAGAATTTCAGACAGAAATGAGGTGATTTTTAAGCTGGATTTGGAGAAGACATATGATTGTGTGAATTGAAACTTTTTGGATCATATTCTCTTTAGAATGGGCTTTTAGGCTAAGTTGAGAAGTTGGATTTGTTTCTATATTAGGTTGACTTCTTTCTCTATTTTAGTTAATGGGTCCCCTACGGGTTTCTTGGGAATTCGAGGGGTTTGAGACAAAGTGACCCTCTCTCCCCCCTTCTGTTCATCACGGTCTTTGAGGTGTTGAACAAAATGACGAAAAAAGGTGGAAATGGGATACATCTTGGGTTTTTTTGTGGGTAATGATAGTGTCTTGGTATCCCATCTCCAATTTGCTGACGATACGATGATCTTTTGTGAGGTAGATGCTAGGAAATTAGGTACTTGAGGCTGTTTTGAGGTGGTTTCGGGCCTAAACATTAATTTAGCTAAGAGTGAGATCTTCCAAGTTGGGGTTGTTAGGGATTTGGAGAATTTGGCTTGAATTTTAGGTTGTAAGATTGGAATTCTTCCTTCCTCATGCCTTGGTATGCCTTTAGGTGTGAATTTTAAATCCAAGTTGGTGTAGAATCTGTTGATCGAGAGAATTTTTGGAAGATTGGACACGTGGAAAGCTCATCTTCTGTCAAAAGGAGGTAGACTGACCTTGATTAAGTTAACTCTGATGTCCATTCCAAACTACCTCTTTTCTCTTTTCACAATCTCAACTTTTGTGGCTAATAAAATCGAGTATATCTTTAGAAATTTCCTTTAGAATGATTTTCCTGAGTCATCATTACTACCTTATGGATTGGAATTCCATTTGTAGGCCAATGGCTTCTGGTGTTTTGGGAATTAAAAATTTGTGATATCATAATCGGGCGCTCTTAGCTAAATGGTTGTGGTGGTTTGGGATGAAAAGAGATAGTTTATGAAGGAGTGTGGTTGTGGCTAGATTTGGGAATCTTCTAAGTGGGAGTCTAATGAGATTCGGGTTAGGCATGGTTGTGGGATTTGGAAATCGATTTTTTGAAGGTGAAGGCGGATTTTGGATGTTCATTAAGTTCAAGATGGGATTGGGTGTGGAGATTAAGTTTTGAGAGGATGTTTGGGTGGGGGAGGTCTCTCTCAAGGATAAAGTCACTAACCTTTTTACATTGGCTTCCAATAGATAGGTGACAATTACTGAGTCTTCTGATTTTGGGGTTCATATGTGGTGCCCCAGATTTAGGCGTAATCTCTTTGATTGGGAAATGGTTGAAATGATTAGGCTTCTAAGTATGTTGGAGGAGTTTAAGCTGGACTATTCTAAACTTGATTCATGGGAATGGGTTATCAATAGAAAATAATTTTTTACTTCCAAATCCTTGTTCTCTGAGCTTCTAAATTCTTTGATTGCTTTCTTTTCCCATTAAGGCATTTGGATTCCAGGAATTCCATCCCAAGTCTCATTTTTATGGACTATGTATTTGAATAAAATTCTTACCCTTGATCATCTCAAGAGTAGAGGTTGGAATTTGGCTAACATATGTATTTTGTGTATAAAGGAGGAGTTGGTAAGTCACCTTTTTGTGCATTTCTCTTTGGCTTATAGGATATGGGGTTTCTTTCTTTTTCATCTTAAAATCTTTTTGTCCTTCCATGATCGTTTTCAGGATTTGATCTTGGGTTGGAGGGTTCAAGAGTTAGACGGCTTTCCCTCTGTCATTTGACACGTTTTACCTAGTGTCATTTGTTAGGGCTTGTGGTTGGAAAGGAATACTAGGATTTTTGAAGGGAGATCGAGAAGTTATATGGAGCTTTTGAATTTTATCTTTAAAATTCTCTATGATTGGGTTTCCATTATAGCTGAGTTTGAGGAGATGGAGTGGCATTCTATGTGGTGTGAGGATTTGTAATTTTCGTTCTGTTCTCTTGTTTTTTCTTTCTTTCCTTCATCTTCTTGGTGAAGCTTGTATTGCTGTTTTGCCTTTTCAATAAAGCTTCATTTTTTACCTCTCAAAAGAAAAAGAAAGAAAAAAAACCCTTGGTCAATCTTGGATCTGATCGCCCAATCCAACTTGGGATTGGCCATGAACGAGCCGATCCTGGCCTGTAGATTGTGATTTTATTGGGATCGTCCGATCTGGTGCTAGATCGTTTCAGGTTGGACGATCCGAGCTAGGGATCAGCCCATCCCTATATTGCCTTAAAAAATAATATTTTTTTTGAAAAAAAAAAAGAATTTTATTAGAAATTGGTTCAAATAGTCCCACTAAGGCTTCTCCCAAAGAACCTCCCTTAAAGAACTCTAAAAGATCCTCATATAAGACGTAAACCAAAAAAAAACACTCACAATCCTTAGATTTGAATTGAATGGTCCAGGTCCCCTTGGAACCCCCCCGACATTGAAAGT
>JAOXJP010239848.1:0-23349 GCA_025762735.1 Platanus orientalis | reverse complement strand
GACTGATCCCGCCCAGTCTGTGTCTGTTTAGACCTCAACTTTCACATGACCATTGTTTGAAAATAAGAATCCCCTTCCTGGAGCAGATTTTAGATACCTCAAAATGCGAAAGGTTGGTTCTAAATGTGTCATTCGTGGTGCATGCATGAACTGATTAACAACTCCAACCGCAAATGATATATTTGTCCTTGTGAGTGTAAGATAAATAAGCTTTCCAACAAGTCGTTGGTATCATTCCGCATCTGTCAATGGCCTTCCATCCCGATCATTCAACCCATGGTTAACTTCAATAGGGGTTCTATTGGTCTGACCCCTAATAATCATGTTTCAGTAAGCAAATCCAAAACATGTTTTCTCTGAGATATAAAGATACCTTTCTTGAAACGAGCAACTTCAAGACCCAAAAAATAATGAAATGTGCCCAAATCCTTTACTTTAAACTCACTACTCAAACGAGCCTTTAGTTTGTGTACTTCTGAGTCATCTCCAATGACTATAATGTCATCCACATATACAATAATTGTTGTAGTTTCCTTTAAGGAATGTTTAACAAATAGCGTATAATTAGTCTGGGATTGTTTGTAACCAATTTTGGTTAAACTACTACTGAATCTCTTAAACCAAACTCTTGGTGATTGCTTTAGTCCATACAATGCATTCGTTAATTTGTACACCTTACCCTCACTTCCTGGAATTTTGAAGCCTCAAGGTATGCATCATATACACTTTTTCATGTAAATCACCATGAAGAAATGCATTCTTCACATCTAGCTGCCAAAGTGGCAATTCTTTGTTGGCTGCAATAGATAATAACACCCGGATGAAATTCATCTTGGTCGTTGGAGCAAAAGTTTTTGGTTATTAATACTCTATATCTAAGTAAATCCCTTTGCCACAAACCTTGTTTTACATCTAACAATGGATCCATTTGCCTTGTATTTAATAGTATAGACCCACTTGCACCCTATAGGTTGCTTTCCCACTTGAAGGTCCACAAGTTCCTATGTCCTATTTTTCTCTAAAACTGTCGTTTCTTCACACATCGCATTTCGCCATTAATTCTGAGATTGCCTCTTTCAGATTAGAAGGGACCTATACAGAAGACATTGATCCAACAAAAGTACGATATACAGGTTTCAATGTCTTATAAGATACAAAGTTAGAGATAGAATGATTAGTACAAGATCTCTTTCCTTTGCGGAGGGCAATGAAAAGGTCATCATCATTTGCATAATGAGCATTATTATCAGAAGGAACTAAAGGATTAAGAACTGAATCCGAAGAGGCAACTAGGGGTGGATCGCTTGTTGTGTCATTCTTCCTTGTATAAACAAGTTGATCTTTCCCATTGTCTGAAGTTGGGATGTCAAATGAAAATTGAGAAATTGAAGTGGGAAGTGGTAGCACTAAAGGCAAACACTGAGACCTCTCTTCATAGCTCAAACTATCCCCTTGAAGGGAGGTTGTTGAAGGAGACAAAAAAGGAACAGACTCAAAAAAGGTAACATCCATCAAAACGTTTTTTTCCAGTTCCCAGGTTGTAGCACTTATAGCCTTTTTGTGTAAACAGATATCTCAAAAATATACATTTTTTTGCATGCGGATCCAATTTTGATTGATCTCTTTCTATGTATATGAACATAATAGATACACCCAAATATTTTTGGGGGCATAAGAAAGAGAGGATTGTCAGGACATAATACATCAATGTGTGTTTTAAGATGAACCTGGGAAAGCATGTGGTTTATCAAATAGGCAGCAGTAAGTAGAACTTCAGACCAAAAAGTTTTAGGGACATTCATACTAAATAAGAGAGAATGTATCACTTCCAAAAGATGACAATTTTTGTGTTCAACAATACCATTATATTGAGGAGTGTGAACACACGATGTTTGATGTATAATACCAAACTCTGTCAAGTACTTCTGCAACTAAGAGGAGATGTACTCTCCCCTATTATTAGATCTAAGAACTTTAATGGATGTACCAAGTTGAGTTTGAACCATCCTGTGAAATATATGAAATATTGAAGAATAATCATCAACAAATGAGAGAACTGGTGGGGGAAGGTCCCCAAACATCAAATATACCCATGTACACCGTGGATAATCATCAACAAATGAAACAAAGTATCAAAATCTAAAGAGAGAAGTGGGGAAATGTCCCCAAACATCAAAATGTACTAAAGAAAATGGAACAAAACTTTTATTATTAATACTAGGAGAATGAGTGTTCTAAACATGTTTAAACAATTGACAAATTTCTCCTTGAAGATCAGACTCGACACTAGACCCAAATAAACTTGGAAACAAAACACGTAAATAAGCTATTGATAAATGACTTAACCGATTATGCCATTGCATTAACTGGTCTTTATTATTAAAATAACAATTATGACTATGAGAGAAACATGTTGTTGACAATTGGGAATCCACACTGTCATCAAGGAGATAGAGTCCATCAGCTACATGGCCACTTCCAATCTCTGTCTTCAATCCAGGTCTTAAAAAACAATGAGATGGAAAGAAAGTGATTGAGCAATTAAAATCATGAGTGATACGGCTTATAGACAAGTTAGTCGCAAATTTAGTAACATGTAGAACTGAGGATAGAGACACAGTAGGTGAGACGTTGACAATGCTTTTCCCAGAAATGGAGGACAATGTCCTGTGTGCTATTCTAACTTTGTTATGACCAGAACAAATAAAATAAGAAGAAAATAATGATAACAGACCTGTCATGTGATTTGATGCCCCTAAATCAATAATCCAGGATGGAGATGTGGATGAAGAGACATGGAAAGTAATGACATGGGTACCTGACTCTATGGAGGCAAATGAGGAGGTAGGAGGGCGACTTGCTGTCTTAGACCCCTCTAGCTATGCCATAAACCGGTGTAGATTCTCAATTTCAGCTTTAGGAACTGTAATCATCCGTCCAGAAATTTCACCAGAGGATGTAGTGTTAATGTCAACTATTTTTGAGTTACTAAAGATAGGACCCATATCCTTCTCTTCTGATGTGACAAAGTTTGTTCGCACATTTCCAGGCTTACTGAATTTTTTAGGTCGGCCCATGAGATCCCGACAGTTCTCATGTGTATGTCTCATCTTTCCACAGTGGCTACAATGGAGCTTATCCTTATCAATGGATCCCTCTTTCCATGAAATCTTCTCTTTATCATCATGACCAGGTTAGAAAGACTTTTTAAGGCCTATTTTTACCCCCCTTTTAAAAAATAGGGAGAGAGGCTAAAATAGATCTCTCTGGAGTCCTAGAAGAATATTGATGCATGGCATTCTTCTTGCTTTCTTCACTCGGAGCCAGTGCATATATTTCATTCAAGGATGAAAGTGTACCTTTTCTCAGGATATTATTATGGACCAATTCAAATTCATCATTCAATTCAACAAAAAATTCAAAAATCTATATTGCTCCATCTTTTCTTTGTAAGCCACTTCATCTGTGTGACATTTTGATTTATATATTTCATAATGACCTAACTCCTCCCACATGCTATGCAAAGTGGCAAAGTAACTACCCAAACTTTTTTCCCCCTGGTGAAAATGAGCAATTTCCTGATTTAACTGATAAATCCTTACAAAGTTCTTTACCTAGGAGGAGGTCTGTGCAGCAGAGTCTCATATATCTTTAGCTATTCGAAGAAACAAAAAACCATGGCTGCATCGAGTTAAGTAGCCAAGAGAAGGGGAGACTCGAGCCTGAATTCTCTACTATTTTTAGAAGTGGAAATGAAGATGTTTGAATTGTTTGTGGAGGATGGGAGCTTGGTGTTTATTGAGAAAGGGGAAGGACATCCTAGATGTGTTGCTTTCCCTTTTTCCTTAATGGCGAAAGTTATAGCTTTTTGTTCTAAAGCTTGCAAAGGTGAGTTGTACACGAAGATGGAGACTTTCTGGTTTCAAAGGGGTTCTCTGTTCTTGGCTAGACGTTCGAATGAATGGAGAAGCTTCATCAGGCTGTGCAAATGGAGGTTGAAGGAGAAGGATTGCTTTGTCATCATCCCGGCTAGAGATGAATGTGTCGGTTGGATAGAGTTTTCGGAGTTGCTGCTTCAGATGGTTGTGTTGATACCCTCTTTGGCTCCTGTGGCTGCTTGGGATGATTTTGGGGGTGGTACTGCCTCCTGAATCAGGGGTGTGGAGCAATGTCCTTGCTTGTGACGTCTGGGGGGTTTAAGTTCCTTCGAGATCTGTAGGTATGGTGGTTTCTTGTGATTTCCGTCATGTTGGTGAAGATGAATTTGTAATGCTCCCTATTGGGTTACCTGCTAATCGTGCCCTCTTTATTGCTACAAATTCGAAGGAAATTGAGAGGATATTAGTTGAAGGGCATATCCGTGTGGGTAAGGGGGTGCTGATTTTTCAGAAATGGTCCACTTCTACGACGAAGATCATGGCGGAATCAATGGTTGGGCATAGGTGGATCAAAGTCTGGGGATTGCCATTGTTGGAATAGTCCTTTGAGACTTTCTCAAATATTGCTCGCCAATGCAGGGGTCTGGTGGAGATTGACCCTCGTTCCGTGAACCGAGAAATTATTTCAGCCGTGGGGCACAATCATTGAAGGATATCCCTTGAATGGTGGAATGGATGGTCGTTGGTGAACTGTTCGTGCTAGTGATTGAGGTTGAATCGGCAATGTTGATGGTCGTTAACGCAGGGGAGACTTGTGGGATGTCTAGCACTTCGAATAAGGATGATAACCACATTGTGGATCCTGTTTGAGCTAGGGTGGGTCAGCTTGCAGATCTAGTTCAGGTCGTTCATCCCGAGTTGTTGGATGCGAATGTTGGGACAATGGCTGTTAAATCTGAGGAGGTTAGCGATGTTGGGGGTAATGAGATGCGGAATTCAAACTTTATTTCAAATCATTTTGAATCTTATCATGACGGGTTTGGCGCTATTGGGCCCAAGATGAATGGGCCTAAGTTGGTTTCGGTTTGGAGGCCCAAGGGAGCTGGATTGGATCCGGGGCCTGTTTCGGTCCATGACTATCACGGGGTCTCTCCAAATCAAATCAGGGAAGGGGCGACTATTAGCTTAAGGGGGTTGGTTTGTAGCCCTAACCCTTCTGTTTTGGTGATTGCTTCTCCTGATGGGGTAAGACCTTAGTGCGGGGGAGTCGATGAAGGCTTTGAGCATGCTTGGTGTCTTGAGTTCCTTAAGGTGAATTCCTCTGGATCGTCTGCTCAATCTGGCGGGAGTGAGTCTGGAGGAATCTCGTCCTATGTTCTTTCTTCATCTTCGATGGGCACAACTATTTCTAACCCTTTGGGCCTGGGGGATTTGAGGAGGCAGGGTGATTAGGTGACGAGTCATTCGGATGACGAGGAATTCATGTCGGAACTTGCATAATAAGTTGAGGTGTTTCCTAATGAGCTTTCTTGTCCTAAATTTTTCACGCCTCCTCGTCATGGTCAATTGGTGGAGTATTTTGATACAGGGGAGAAGCTATCAAGTGGCCATTTGCAATCTTTGGATGCTCAAGGTCGTGGCGATTTGACTTCTTCCTCGGGGATTTTGATTGAGGTTTCGGTGATCTAGAAGGTGGCTTCTTGTGGCACAGGTATTCCTGCTTTGATTTCTCTGTCTCATATTCTCCCTCCCTATTCCTCTGAGGGATGAGGTTTGCTTCCAACCCCTTCCTTTGTCGTTTATGCTTTGAATGTTCCCAATCCCCTTAATTCTCAGGTTCATATTAACATCCAAAATAATTCATCTTTTGTTGATTCTCCCTCGGTTGAGGCTCTTGGCAAAAATTGTTATACGGATATGGAATGCCATAATTTGCTGGGGTCAGGGGTTGAGATGGATAATAGGGATGAAGTTGATGCAGGGGATCAACGGATTATTGACACAAAAGCGGTGGACATCTTTTTACAAAATATGGGGTTCAAAGTTTATGATATGGAAGGTAACGTTGTGCTTCTCTTTGATTTTATGAAAGAATCGGTGGAAGGTTCTTGTGTTAATGCAAAAAGTGTTTGAAGGAGAAAAAGGGAACTTTGAAATTTATCTTGGGAAATGAATGATGGGTTGGATTCGGATTGTCTAGTGAGGGTGGCTAGATTGGGAAGGGGCAAGAGCGTTGTTTATCAATGAAGCTTATGTCATGGAATGTTAGAAGGCTAGGAGTGTTGAGAAAATGAGAGCGCTAAAGGAGTGTTTAAGGAAATATAATCCTGATCTGGTGGTCTTGCAAGAAACGAAGAAGGAAAAGATAGTTCCTCTCCTTCGTGGTACGGCGGTAGAGATTTGTTGTCTTGGATCAAAATTTCTACTATTGGTGCTGCTAGAGGGGTTCTAGTGTCTTGTGACCTGTATGTGATTAAGAAAGTGGATGAGCATGTGGGGTCATTCTCTATCTCAGTGAGTTTTGTGGAGATTTTTTCTGGTTTTGATTGGATGTTCACGGGGGTTTATGGTCCATGTTCTCTGTACAACCATCATTTGTTTTGGGAAAAGCTTTTTGATGTGAGTGGCTTTTGGCAGGATCCTTGGGTTATTGGAGATGATTTCAATGTCATTAGATTCGCTCATGAAAATAATATCTCATCTTGGGTTACTGGAAGTATGAGAGATTTTGGGACATCTGTTAATGATTGCTCTCTCTGTGATTGTCCTATGCAAAATGCAAAGTTTACTTGGACTAATGGTCAAGATCCTTCTAACTTATGTAAGTTGGATATATTTCTGGTTTCTAATGACTAGGAGGAGCTTTATCCTCGGTTCTTACAAGGCCTTCCCACTTTGCTGAATACCACGAAAGCTAATTTGATCCAACCTTGTTCAGATTAAAAAATATGTGGACCTTGCATCCCTCCTTCAAAGAGAATGTAAGAGAGTGGTGGGACAATTGTGTGGTGGATGGTTAGGAGGGCTTTCGGTTCTTGAAGAAGTTGCAATTTGTCAAGAAAAATCTTCTTGTTTGGAATTCAAACACTTTTGGGAGATTGATAGTAAAAGAAATCCAAAATTTAGAACGAAATCCAAGCTATTGACCAGTCCTTGAATAAGGATGGGCGCCTTCCTTCGAATCTGGAACATAAGGACAATGAGTTTCTTGCTAGCATGGAGGTCGTTCTCAAATGCAAAAACATTCATTGGAGTCAAAAGGCTAAATGCAAGTGGATTAAGGAAGTGTCCTATAACTCTAAATTCTTTCATAAGGTAGCGAAAGAAAAAACCGGAAAAATTGCATTTCTAGGTTGTGCATTAATGGTTTGATGGTTGAAGATCTGGACATTATAAAAAATGAAGCTATTCAGTTCTATTCTAATCTTTATTTTAAGGAAGGGGGGTCCCGTCTGTTATTGAAAAGATGTTTTCTAACTCTTTGAATCGTGATGAGGCGGAGTCTCTTGAGATGGCTTTTTCGGAGGAGATCAAAGAGGCTATTTTCGGAATGGCTAAAGACAAATCTCCAAGCTCGGATGGTTTTTCCATGTTTTATCAGGATTGTTGGGACATTCTCAAATTTGATATTTTGAAAGTATTTGTGGAATTTTTTGATATTGGCATCATCAGTTTGGTGGTTAATGCTACTTTCCTTGTTCTTATTCCAAAGGAGGAAGGTGCCTCAGAGTTATTGGATTTTAGGTCCATTGGTCTGGTGACCAATCTCTACAAGATTATTGCTAAGGTCCTTTCGTTACGGTTGTGTAAGGTCATGGATAAGGTGATTGATTCTTCTCTAGGTGTTTTGTAAAGGGGAGACAAATCATGGATGGTATTCTTATTACTTGATGGGTGTAAGAAGGAGAAGTCTGGTTTGTTAAGGTTGATATGGAAAAGGAATAGGGTGGATTGGGGTTTTTTTAAGTGGGTGTTTTCAAAGAAAGGTTTTGGGTCTAGGTGGATCCGATGGATCATGGGATGCCTGGATCACCCTCACTTCATCATCTTGCTTAACGGTGCCTCTAAAGGTTTCTTTGGATCCTCTCGGGGTTTAAAGCAAGGTGACACCCTTTCTTCATTTCTTTTTACTCTGGTGGCCGATTCTTTTAGTGCGCTTATGTTTAGAGGTCTTGATAGCTCTCTTATTGAATGCTTTTGTATTGGTAGTGAGGGGGTCCAGGTTTCCCACCTATAGTTCGCCAATGATACTGTTTGTTTTATTAAAGACTCGGAGGATCTAGTGTTACATCTAAAATATATTCTTCAGATTTTCGAGACTATCTGTAGGCTCGAAATCAACTTGTTGAAGTTTGGTTTAGCGGGTATTGGGGTGGAAGAGGGGATTCTTAATCATTATACTCGGGTGTTGGGTTGTAAAGTGGATCAATGGCCATTGAAATATCTTGGTCTTCCCCTTGGTGGAAGCTCTAAATCCCGTGTATTCTGGGATCCGGCTGTGAAAAGGGTGCAGAAAAAGTTGAGTTGCTGGAAATCATCTTATATCTCTTTGGGTGATAGTATTACTTTGATTAAAGCGGCCTTGGCCAACGTTCCAATCTGTTTTATGTCCTTGTTCAAGATGCCAACGAAGGTCGTGCAGGTGTTAAAAAAGTGTTAAAAGGGATTTTCTTTGGGAAGGGGGTATGGGCATAATGGATCATCTGGTCAATTGGGAGGTGGTTTGTAGACCTAAATCTCATGAGGGTTTAGGCATTGGTAGGATGAAGGAAAGAAACATTGCTTTGTTATCGAAGTGGTTGTGGAGGTTTTCTACCGAAAGGGATAGTTTATGGCATTCCATTATTTGGAGCAAGTATGACTGTCACTCAAATGGTTGTGATGTAAATCTCTCCATTAATCACTCTACTTCTTTGATTTGGAAAAATATTATTTCTCTTTTCCCTTTGTTTGTCCCCCACGTTAGGTTTTCTGTGGGGAGTGGTTGTTCTATTCGGTTCTAGACGGATCTTTAGTGGGGTGACTAGTGCCTTTCTTCTTCTTATCCTATTTTTGTTGAGGCTTGCCTAGAATAAAGAGGCCATGGTTCCGGATGTCTTATCTAATTCCCCTTATGGTATTTCTTGGAATTTGCCTCTCTCTCTGGATCTTTATGACTGGGAGATGGACATGTTGGCCAATTTTATGCTTTTCTTAAGGATTTATTTATTTCTATATCCTTTCTTGACTAGAGAATTGGGGTGTTGGATTCTTCGAGATTATTTTCCTCGAGGTCTCTCTTCAAGCTACTCTTCCTCATAGTTCTTTCCCTAGCTCCAATATTTGGAAGCCTATTGTCCCTTCCCGGGTTAAAGCCTTCTCTTGGACTGTAGCTCTCAATCGAATCAATTCCATGGATATGTTCCAAAAGGGAAGGCCTTATATGTAGATTTTTCCTAATTGGTGTGTGTTGTGCAAAAGGGTGAGGGAATCTACTAATCACTTATTCCTTCATTATAAGTTTTCTAGGAGAATTTGGGTTTATTTTCTTTTGAATCTTAATCGTTCCTGGGTGATGCCGAGAGACATGGTGGATTTTGTTTGCTTTATGGAGTGCAAAGGGCTTGGGTGTTAGAGATCACTGCTTTTGGGAGTGTCTTTGTCATGCGATTCTGTGGAATATTTGGGGAGAGGAATCTTAGAATTCTTGAAGACAAAAGCAAATGCTATAATGAGGTTATTGATTCTATTATCCGGGAAGTCAAGAGCTGGATTTTTGTGTCTAAGGATTTTCACGGGCTTTCTTTGGCTAGCTTTGTGCGGGACTGGGTGACCTGTATCTCTTTTTCTCCCTTTTAGACAGTTGGGCCTGTTGTTTCGTGGATGCCCCCTCCTCTTGGTTTTTGTATGCTTAATTTTAATGGCTCGTCAAAAGATAATCCTAATCCCAGCGGGTTTGGGTGTATGATTCGTGATTCTCAAGGGGAGATCCTTAACTTTGTAACAGGGCCCCTTGGTGTGGCGGATTCTATTAAAACCGAGGTCATGGGGCCGTTGATGAGGCTTCGGGAAATTCATTGGCTTGGATTGCATCACTCATTGGTGGAGGGCAATTCGTCTGTGGCCATTGGTTGGGGGATGGGGATTTCTAATGACTCATGGAAATTCGCCAATTGGATTCATGAAATTCGGGATTTGTTTTCTTATTTGAGCATCTCTCTTCACCATGTGTTGAGATCTCATAATGCCTTAGTTGACTTGGGTTGGTTTTTTAGGTCTAATGTAATGTCGGAAATTCCAGAGTAAGCCTTTGGTCTTCTCTTGGGTTGTATTTCTCTTTTCCCCTACCTTCTTTCTCATTTTTGCAATAAAGTTGTTAATTATCTAAAAAAAAGATTCCCATTTCTCATGAGCCTGAGTATTTAAAGCATTTGATTCAAGAGAACAACCATTTATGGAACCGAGTTTGCCCCTTCCACCAATATACATCTTTGTTAATTGGGACCATTACAGAGAATTCATTCCATCCAACTTGACAGTGGTGATCTGTGCACCAAGATTGTCACCCTAGATACCCATAGGTGACATGACACTAATAAAACTTGGACCACTCCGAGTATCATCCTTATTATTAGACTCCGTTGATACTTTTGACATTCTTCGTGTCATAAGATTACCCCATAGACAAAATCAACCAATCCTCACTCCGTAACTTGTCTTACAATTTGATCTTTCGATCTCAACAAGTGACCCGAACAACCATGAAAATTACCTGAAAAACATCTGAAAGCATCTATAATCCACCACTCACATCACTAGACCTTCAGATTTGAAGGCACGTAAAACAAGGCAAGAGGAGAAAAAAATCCATCCTAGATGTCATGCTCTCTCCCAACCGGAAACCACAAAAAACCTTTAAAACTCTACCAAATTTCACAAGGCCTATCCCAAGAGATTCCTTACTCAAAAACGACCAATCCTTTTGAGTGGATCAATCGGAGGTCTCAAAAAATGAGCCCAACATGACAAAAAGATCGTCCCAGGCGTCCCTGACACATCTAGCCAAAAAATGCTATAACTCTTTCAAACCAAAATGAAACAAGATGTGACTTGTTTCTATAGATTTTCCATAAAAAAAATGACCACTCTTTTCGAATGAATCGATTTGAAACACTTCTAATAGTTGTAGATCAGCGATTTTCCAAAAAATTGAGCTTTTTGAGGTCTTTTCACAAAATCTTCAAAATAAAATCAACCATGTATCGAAAAAATTCAAAAAAAACCAGGGGAACAAGATCTTTCAAAACCCTAAACTTTCATTCAAATCGGTGGCACGACCTTGTTGACGTTAGTGTACAGATATACTGATGTTAGCATCCTCCCCTGCATAGGGATGCCCAATCATGCCCTGATCACTTCACGCTCTGATTATAAGATGAAAGTCTTGTTCTTGGACCTGATTTATATGTGTGAGGAAGAAGTAGAGAAGAGAGGAGACAGAGAATGAGAGAGAAGAATATGATTGGATCAACTGTATGAGTCTATTTGTCTAATACGTTGTTGATATTTATATTAAAATGCATTCTATACACTACATATGGTATACAAAAGGTATATGGGTATATAGTACCCTTTTTACATATAAGCCCCTGGATACAACACTTCAACAGTTGGAGTGGTTAGCTAGTTTATGCGTGCTCCCACAACCAAACATTTTGAGGCAACATACCGCATTGTTCGCTACTTGAAGAAGAGCACAAATCAATGACTTCTATATCATAGAAGACATGATCTAGATGTTGAGTCTTTCATTGATGCAGATTGGGCAGGATCTATAGATGATAGAAGATCTACTTTTGGTTATTGTACCTTTGTTGGAGGTAACCTTGTTTCTTAGCGTAACAAGAAGCAGTCAGTTGTAGCATAATAAGCGCAGAGACAAAGTTTCGAACCATGACACATGGGATTTGTGAGATGCTATGGAGATGTGCCTACCATGTCATTGTACTACGACAATAAAGCCACCATTAGCATTGCCCACGATCTGGTCCAGCATGATAGAACTAAATATGTTGAGGTTGACAAACATTTCATAAATGAGAAGTTGCAAACCAAGCAAATTTGCATGTCCTTTGTGAAGACTGAAGATTAGATAGCCGATGTGTTTACTAAAGGATTGTGTAGTCCTATTTTTAGTAAGATTATTTGCAAGTTAGGTATGCACAATTATTAATACCAACTTGATGAGGAGTGTTGGTGGATATGGCACAATATGTAAGGGTATTTGCATACATTGCACATGAGTGGTATACTTATAAATACTCAATATAATATTTAGTATCCTTTTAATAATATATTCATACATATGGGAGAGAAACATACTCTCATACGATTTCCCCTCCTCATCTCTTATTCTTCCTCCTCCAAAAACCTTGGCTATCTTAGCACTGCTCTCTACAGAAATGCATTGATAGTTCACATAATAATCCAGTTCTTTCCACATCTTCTTAAGTGACAAAAAGTAAGAAGCTAATGTGGGTTCACCTTGCTTCCATTGTGCTATTCTTTGATGCAGCTCATAGATATGAGATGTGTTATCAATCATTGAGAATGCTTGTGACAAACAACATCCCAAATCTGCTTGGTTATGTCTAGAAATAGGTAGTTACCATTAATCTTTGGCTCCATGGAAAGACATAATAGTAGCATTCTCAGCATTCCATTTGGTAGAATCTTCAGGCTTACAAGTCTTTACAGTGCTAGTCAAATACCCCAGCTTTCCTTTCTACCTTATATACAATATGATAGACTTGGAGCACGCCAAATTGTTGTTATCATTAAACTTGACAGTAGTAATTTGCAAATGGGGAAGATCTCGATGAGTACCCTTACATGCGTACATTAGAGCTAAGTGGAACCACAAATGGTCTTGGTGGGGTCCACACGAGAAGACACCTAAAGGAATATCTTTGGGACACATGGTAGAGTCTTTTAGAGATATTTTACTGTTTTACTTAATGTTTTATGAGTTAATAGAGTTTAGGGCCTAGGTGGTATTTGATTTATATTTTTAGGTATTTTTGTAATAAGACATTATTGCCAAGGGTATTTAGCAATTTTAGTTAGTCAACAAGTCAAAATGGGGTCTTCTTAGAGTGTTGGTTGAAATTCTTTACAAGGGCTTGATTATAGTACTTTTTGTTTTTAGAAAGTCAAAGTTTTAGTAGTGTTGAGTTTAGGAAAATTTTGGGTATCAAGTAAGCTACTAGTTTAGGAGTTTCTAATTTGGTTTCTTGTTATTTTCTTGAGGTTGTGAGCCTATATATAGGGTTACATGTTTTTGTATTGGTAGGATAGAAATTAATAAAAAAAAAAATTGGCTGGTTTTGTTCTCACAAGTAGTGCTTCTCCTTCTTCTTCAAGTTTCATGCCTTGGCTTAAAATCCTTGTAGGTATTTATCTTATCTTCTCTTTCTTTCTTGTTTTTGTTCTTTTTCTGCTTTTGCTTCTGTTTCAGCTTCTTCATTTTTTTTTTTTTCTCTTGTTCTTTATTGTTCTCCATTTTTCTGGTTTCTTGAATTAACTGTGAGCAGTTTGAGTTTTTATATAACATTATATAGTTAGAAATCTCAAAATAACCTGAAATTTGGTATATATACTCCTCATATACGTCATAATCACCCCATCAAATTTCAGAATTTTTTCTAACCCATGACCAAGGGTATTTTGGTAATTTCGGGTTTTTTCCATGAAATTACAGAATTGCCATTTTGGGTTTCTTTCTCATCTTTTTCTCCGTCTTTTCTTGTTTCAATTTTTCTAAACCCCTCTAACCAAGTTTCTTCTATTTTCATTAAATTTTGATTACTTAAAATGGGATTAAAGTTCAATTCTTGGTTCTTTAACCTTATTCTTGTTTCGGCTACATATCTTGGGTTTTATTGAAATTCTTGGCTATCATTCTACATCAACTTTGGTATCATCTTTATTCTACTGCATCAATTTTGGTATCTGAGCTTGTGTGCTGCATCACATACCCCCATCACTGTTGCCTGAGGCACCAGAACCAGAATCCTGACTTACTTCTGACTTTATGTTGAGATCCTTCTTTTACTCACTGAAGTTACACAAACAGCCCCAAACAAAGGCCTGATTCTCACCAATGGGCTGAAATAATGCATTATCAATCACACAAATACCACATGACTGCACATCCCTTTTACCCTACTCAATACTGCTACATAGCTTCCAAACTCAGCAGCCTTGGGTTCAATAGCCCTTAAACCATGCAGATATGTAGCAAAAAATCTGAACAGTAGTAAATGGACATAAAACACGTCCACAAATTACCACAACATCATCAAACATCACTGATTTGCATTTCCAATTGATCAAACCATGAGATGTATACAAGTCATAAGCACAAACTCGATGGACAGTGCTGGGAGAAAATAGTCCCTTAGAAAGAACTTCATAAATCTCTCAAATCTTGACTAAACAGCTTGGAATCTGTTTCTAAAGCTTCACAACAAAGATTGATACTATGATCTACTGTCCATTGAGCCAAAAAACCTCAAATTAAATGGATTGAAAGTTTTCCCGAAAACTGTATTTTTGTTCAGTTTTCTGAGGAAATTCCATAAAAATTCCCAAACAGCTCTAAACAAATTTCAATCTTCAACTAAAACACATCTAAAATCAAAATGAAGCAGAAACTGTGATCTTACATGGTTACCTGCATTGTCCAGACAGCCTGGGATGTCAGCTGTATGGACTGTTGATGACAGTACACTCTCTGGCCTGTGTTATTCTCACTAAGATGCTAAATCAGACCTGTCTGGTTTTGAAACCACGTTGTTTGATGTATAAAGGAAGAAGATCCAGGAATCCAGGGTTTTGTGTGTGGAAGAAGAAAGAAGAGGAGAAAGAGAAGCCGTGTGGGAGAAATTGGGAGAGTCAATTGTCTCTTACATATCTAGTTAGTATTTATATTTCACATACAATGGTATAGGGCATAGTGTACATGTACAAGAAATGACTGAAATACCCATGTGTACAATATACCCTTATACACTCCTATATTATCATGTGTATTCTCCTGCAGTTCATTCCTGCCCCGGTTTACCCAACGATTGA
This sequence comes from Platanus orientalis, assembly GCA_025762735.1. Classification (NCBI taxonomy): domain Eukaryota; kingdom Viridiplantae; phylum Streptophyta; class Magnoliopsida; order Proteales; family Platanaceae; genus Platanus; species Platanus orientalis. The sequence continues at coordinate 8,356 of JAOXJP010239848.1, read as the reverse complement.
TTTGCATCGGGTTGAGCTTACAGGCAGATCAAGCCCAAGAATAATGTTCTTTAACAGTATCTTTTGCAATTATTTTTAAGAAAATGTAGTTAATATACCCCTTTCCATAATAAAATAAAAATAAAATGTCTCCTATATTTTGAGATGAGTTGAGCCTCTAGGACCAGTATATTGAATGATGACATCTCATTTCCAGTCTATTAGGTAACAGGCTTCAAAACTAGTCCTAAGCCCCACACAGACCTAAAGTTGAAACCCAAGTCGGGCAGTGTAATTAGTCTTATTCTTGACATCGATTTCTTCTGGCTCTGATGTGATGTGAATGTCTGAAACACATATGCAACTCTCTCATATCTGGGGATGGATTTCTAGATGCATCCTCCAGCAAAGGAGTCTGGATAGTTCGGATTTATTTTCACGTACACATTGTACGGAACTACTTTACAAAGAGAGAAACACCTTGAACTACTTTATAAATGCATGTGTGTGTGTGTAAACACGCATCTGTGCAAGGGGTAAGCTTGAGTTTGAAAGGTCAGTACCTGACCTTAAAATAGAAGAATATACGGTCAATGGCTGGCTTAGTTACAAAATTAAGCAGCCACTGGATCAGTCACACGAAGCCTTCAGTTGTGTCTCAGTCTCTATTCTGTATTTTCTGAATTAGTATATTTTGAGTGAACTTATGAGCATGTTTATATAGAATATCCATCTGTTAAGTGGATGAGCATATGCATCCACCTATTCTTTTATGTTCATCACAACACATGAAACTACTTCAAAGAAAGATAAATTTTGAAGTCTTTCTATATGCATCCATCTGTTGAATATATGATATATTTTTGTAATTTCTGAACAAAAAGCATGTTTTTCAAGATCTTGAAGCAGTGTATACACTGTACAGTGATTGGGAGAATGCATATGGGCTGGGCAATGGACCTTTTAAAATCTTTTTCTCTCTCTCTCTGGGGCTTCCCTCCTTTTTTTTTTTTTGAAAAGATTTTCCAACCATTTAAGCCTTGGCATGTGGTGTCTAACTGGAGGACAATGTGCTATTGATCCATTATCCTTATAGTATTGAAGAAATGTACCTTTATATTTTTTTCTTTTTTTATTTGTTTGTCTTCATTAAGTAAATCCATTTGAAGTAATTAGTTCCACTTGTCTATCTGGATCCTTGTGTCCATTATAGATGGGGAAACACTCCTCTTGATGAAGGAAGAAGATGTGGGAGCAAACCTTTAGTCAAGATTTTGGAGCAGGCTAAAGAGGATTGCAAGGCTGAAAATGGTGACTTCTTTCAGAGGTAACAATCTCTAACCAGAATTTATTAAGAAACACGAGGCTTTACATTGGACGTCCCCTCTTTTCCAATATAAACGTAAAAGTATTTAAATTGTTTGGCTAACCTAGTTGTCTAACACCTTTTTAAAATTTTAAATGACTAAAGAATTTTGAACTGCTATGTACTTCAGTATGCCTAAATGACTTTACAAAATAACAGAAACCAGAAAGGTTCAAGAAAAATTTGCATTCTATCATGGATTGCATGCCATCTCATCAGATTGCCAGTTCAATCACAGTAAAGTAAGTAAAAAAATAGAACTAGTAAACCAGGTTAAAGTGGAGAATTAACTAGGTAATGCTGATGAATAAAACAGATTGACGTTCACTTATCAAATAGAAAGTTAGATGTAAGCAAAGTGGAAGCAACAAAGAATTTTTTTTTTTTTATTGATGTCAAGTATGGTAGATAGACTAGGTTGATCAAAATAGGGTTGGGAATATAGAGCTTGTTGATTGATTAAGGTACAGAGACTAGGGTTAGGGTTTATGAAAATCAAGGTCTTGACCAAAGAAATCTAGGGTCTGGGCATATCGATCGGAGTATAGGGCTCCTAGGGTTTATGAAATTAAGGGTTTGATTATGTTGATAAAACTCAAGAACAAAAAAATAAATAAACAAGAACTAGACTTGAGAATTCAAGATTCATTAACTAGAACCCATATAAGAACTAGAAATTGAACATGAAAGAATTCTAGAATTTAATAACCTTAGATAAAGATATCTAGAACTAGAGAATTCAAGATTTAAGATAACCAGAAGGATACATGCTTCCTTGAATCTAGGAACTCCAGCATCGCATTATTTATCAACTAAGGGAATTGCAGGAGAAGAAGCTCCAATGAAGAATCTCTTAGAAAAATAAAATTGATGAGCAAAAGCTTAGAGAATACTAATTTCATTTGCTATCCCAACTACTTGGGGTCAGCTACGCAAATCCAGTTCTGCCATTCCACTCTATCTAGGGCTATATCTTCCGTTAGATCATAAGCACTGGTGTCTTTTTCACTACTTAACCTAGGTAAATTTTATCATTGTTGTTGTCCTTTTAATGCCTTCAATTTGCATCATTCCCCTCCTTCTCACTGGTGCAATCACTGGTCTGCACATGACCAAACCATCTGTCAACTTTTCATCATCTTGTCATCTACTGGTTGGACCTCTAAGTTCCTGTGAATGCATTCATTTTTGATTCTCTCTTTTTTATTCTTGCCAGTCATCCATATCAATGTCTCCATCTTAGCTACACTCATTCTATGTATGTGCTGTTATTTGTTGCCCAATATTCTACTGCATAAAGCTTGGCTAGTCTCATAGCTGTCTTATAAATTTCCCTTTAAATTCCATGCTCTGTTTCGATTACACAATACTCCAAAAGCACCTTTACACATCATCAACCCAGCTTTAATTGATAAAAAAAGAAAAAAAAAAAGAATTCTCATCCTCACTCTTTCCTCCTATAGATGATTAAGATACGAATTTCAAAAATGGCTTCTTTGGGATATCTCTTGGTTAGCAATTGTAACTACACCCTCGTTTCTTAACAAAATCACATTCCATATTCTGTTTTAGTGCAAATTATCTTTTAGAGTTTTGATTCTAAAATGCCCCTCTATAGTTTTACCTTGACATTTACCACCCCCACATTTTGTTAATTGAATTTATATTATCAGCAAACAACATGCACCATTGGACCCCTTCTCATATATCCCTTAGTCAAGTCATCTATAACTAATACAAAGAGATACAGGCTCAATAATGGCAATTGGTGTAAACCTATTGTGATTAAAACTTACTTGCCTTTCCCCCAGTTGTTCTAACTTCGGTTACTTCTCCATCAATCATGACAGTTGGTGTAAACCTATTGTGATTGAAAACTCACTTGCCCCTCTCCAGTTGTTCTAAATTCACTTACCTCTCCATCATACATCTCTTTAACTAAGTATTATATACTTAAGACCTCTTTCTTTTCTAGAACCCACCAGATTATTTCTCCAAGTACCCTATAAATTTGGGAACTATTAAGAGAAGAAGATTTACAAAGCAATAGTGAAATAGACAAATCACAGGGATGAATAAAGAATAATGGATGATGATTTATAGATTATACTACAGAGTTTTTATTGAATAAATTTCTGAAAGCTATGGGGTGTTTTTAAGATGACAATGGATACAACAACAAGAAGGCCTTATCCCAACTACTTGGGGTCAGCTACACTAATCATGTTCTACCATTCCGCTCTTTCTAGGGCCATATTTGCCCTTAAATCACAAGCACACAAGTCTTTCCTCACTACTTCTACTCAAGTCAATTTGGCCTTCTTCTTTCCCTTTTAAAGTCTTTAACTTGCACCATCTCAGTCCTTCTATAATTAGTCTTTGTTGCACATAGACGAATCATCTCGATCAACTTTCGCTCATCTTATTATTATTATTATTATTATTATTATTTTTTTTCTAGGGATATCTGATCATCTATTGGTGCCTACACCTGAGCTCCTATGAATGGATTCATTTATAATTTTATCCTTTCTAGTCTTTCCACTCATCCATCTCAACATCCTCATCTCAGCCACATTCTACGTATGTGTTGTTTCTAGCTGCCTCAGAACCTGCTTCATAAAACATGGTTGGTCTTATAACCATTTTATAAAATTTCCCCTTCAATTTTAATGGTATTCATTTATCACACAACACTCTAGAAGAACCTTTCTACATCATCCACCACACTCAAATTTTATTAGCAACATTTTTTAAAATATATCCCTCATTTTGGACAATTAAACCAAGATTATAATAATGATCACTCTGAGGTTTCTCTAATCAATCTCAACTACTCCCTCATTTCTACTACTAGATTTAATAAAATTGTGTTCCATATATTTTATATTAGTCGGCTGGTCTTAAAACGTATTCTAGAACATCCTTTCATAGTTTTAATTTGACATTGATCCCCTCTCTAGTCTCGTTATTTAAAACAATATCATCAACAAAGACCATACACCATGGTCCTTCCTTCTATATGTGCCTATCTAACTCATCCACAACTAAGGCAAAGAGATACAAGCTTGCTGCTAACTTCTAGTGTAAACCTATTATGATTGAAAACTTTCTCGTTCTAACATCGATTATTGTTCCTTTCCATATATCTCTAGCTAAGTTAATATATCTATTTGGGACCCCTTTATTTTCCAAAACTCACCAAATGATCTCTCTAGGTACCCTATTGTAGACACCTAAAGTTTGCATAAATTTCAAATAAGGGTCTACCCCCCCCTCACAAATTTACACAAAAATCCAGATGGGTTCATCAACAAATTAAGCCTGGCTAAAAAGACAATTCCATTGGGCTAGGTCTAGGTTTTAAATAAGTACCCAAAAGATCAAGCCCATTAGCAAGCCCAAACAGTTTGTATGGGACCTATATGAGAGAGATTTAAATAAAATAAAATCTAGATTCTTTTGGGTAAAGAAGGAAAGTTATGCTACTTATGGAATACAAATAATTCCATAAATTGCACTTCTCTCCAAACAAGGAATGTACAACTATTCATTAAGACTAAAATGTGTAAGAGCATCCAATCAAGACTCAATCAAGGATTTGGCAAGATTCTAACCCTAAGTCTATAAATACACCCCTTTCACATAAGGAAATGACCAACCTTTGGTAAAAGACTTCAATTAAGAAGCTGTAGAGAGAAGAAGATTCCAAAACATCTTCATAGCTCTCCAAAGGCTTGATGACTCAAGGTATATTTTCCAGTCTTTCCATCAACCATAATCTGTTGTTAGAGAGAAGAAGACTTATTGTATCTTAGAAACACGCCACAAATTCGGCCTTGAGAGCGAGATTCACGGTGTTTCTCTCCTTTTTGGATCAAGCGCGAAGCCCCGAGAAGAAGCCAATTCATTTGCGATCAAGCACACCAATACTTAGATCCAAGAAACACGCTGTCAAGCCCTTGGATTCTCTATTGATGAGAATAAGAGGTTTACTCTTTTTGCGAAAGAGTGTAAAATCAAAGAGTTGTATTCCATTCATTTATTGAATTTGTTACATATTTTTCGTGTTGCGGATTCTACACATGAAATTTGTGTCTACATCTATCATATGCTTTCTATAAGTCAATAAAGACCTTATTGGCAATCTTTCTTCTTTTTCCTGAACTTTTTCGTTAGTCTCCTAAGAAAAACAGATTCAGTCATTAATCACCTAGGCATAAATCCAAAACCATTTCTTTGTTATTCTAGTTTCATCTCTTAGTATGCTCAATCACTCTCTCCCAAAATTTCATTATATAGGTCATAATTTTGATTCTACGATAATTGGTGCAACTTTGGATATTCCCCTTGTTCTTGTAGATAGGCATCATGATACTTTTTCTCCATTCGTTTTACATTTTTTTAGTTGTAATAATCTTATTAAACAACATAGTAACCATGATAAGCCCTTGTCTCCCATGTGGGAAATAACATTATAAGTCATCTTCTCCCATGTAGGAAATAACATCTAATAGGTGGAAGGGTATTTGTGGAATTTCTCAGTATCCATGTAAATACTTGGTATATCTCTTGTATTTTTGTATTTTATAAAGGTCTAAATAACAGTGAGTAAGAGAGAGAGGACTCCACTCTTCATATGTGTTGTTCTTTTTCTCTTCTCCTTTTTCTCCGTCCTCTTTCTTCTTCTTCCTCCTAGAAACCCTAGATCTGTCCAATCCTAAATATCCACTTCCCATACATTTCCAAAACTCAATTAGGATACCATCTGATCCTAATGCCTTTTCTATCTCAATCTTTTTCAAAGCATCTTTAACTTCAGAAAAATCTAAACCCTATGAAGATACCTATGATCTCCGATCTCATCTACTCATAGGATTCCTCCTAAACTGACATTCCCAACATGATTCTCTTTTAATAAATCCTAAATATAGCTCCTCCATTGATGTAGAACAAAGGGAGATTGACAATTTTAGTAGGATAATGGTGATGCAGTACAAGGGAGAAGATATCAAAATTTGATGTAGAGTAATTCTAAAACCCTCAAACAATGGTTAGATTTGAAGTACAAAAGCAAAAGTTTTCAAGAATGGAATTTAGTACTTCAAGTGGCCACAAAAATTTAAAAATCAAAAATAAAATCACAGAAAAAAGATAAGGAGTTAGAATAGAAAAAGAGGAGAAATCATGAGAAAAGATCCCAAAAGGGTATTGTTGTAATTATGGACAGAAAATACGAAAATTACCAAAATGAGTCTCTGATGTGTTAGAAAATTCTAAAAATTTTATGATCATTTCTGACGTGTGATAGGGTTATACAGTTAAAATTTCATGAAATTCCGATAAAATTTAATGGGTCAAATCAAAGAATTTCAGAAAAATAAAGGTTCTTTAATGGAGATTTTAAGAGAAGAAAAAGAAAGAAGAATATGACAGAAAGAATGATAAGAGAATAGTATAGAAAGAAAGATAAAGTTAAGAATAATTAAAAGAAAAAGAAAAAAAATGGAGATTTACCTTGAAGGAGAGAAAGGAGTTTGTGGCTACACCTATGAAAGAAAAATAAAGAGGGGAACCATACATAAGTCTCTCTGTGGTGTCCGCATCAGAAGACCTACCACCCATGATGGGTAAATCCCTATGGAAAATCATCTCTATAAACAAAACCTTAATTCAGTAAGTAGTGATCATTAACAAAAAAAGTTAGAAGACCATGGATAGTTTTTCATGGAGCGTCTAGTAGTATAGACTTATTTTTCAGTTATTTTTCTATTTTAAAAGCTTTAATTAGTTGTTTTACATATAATAAGGCCATTAGAGCCAAATTATAAAATTTGTTGGAAGTTGGGATTAAATTAGGAGTGTTTTAGGAATTTTTAAGATTTTTTTTGGGTTTTTTTGGGCTAATCCCGTTTTTGATGTTTAGCCTACTGTTTCAAAGGTCAAAACTAGCCCTTTTGGCTTGATTTTGGTATATCATTGGATAGATTATCCAGCTACCTTTCTAACGAGACCAAGGTTGCGCAAATCCGAGTTGATTTGCGAAAGTTATGACCAAATTACTAAGGGGGCATCAGAAAAAAAAAAGGAATAGTGTTTTTTTATAAAGTATTAAGTTTTAGTAGTTTAGATTTGGGAAATTTTATGTTTTGGAAAGTCTAGGAATTAGGAAAACTTGTACAACAAGTTATTAATGTTTTTAGCAAGTTTAGGATTTTAGAAAGTTTTAAAATTTTAGAATATATATATATATATATAAAGTTCAAAATATTTTAGGATGTAAGCCTATTTAAAGACACCTTCTATGCAATAAAATATAGTTGAAAATGATTATTTGAAAATAAGATATGTATGTGTTGAAGTAGGTATGTCTCCCAAGTTTTATCTCAACCCCACACATGAGGTGAGATTTCTACTTTCTCTCTCTTTCTCTCTCTCTTTCTTATTTTTCTTCTTCTTTTTTAATTTCCTTTTTTTTACTTGTTCTCTTGATTTTTTTCACTTTTATTATTCTTTTGATTCAAGAATTGCTTTCCTAAACATATCCTAAATCAGGGGGGTTGTGGAGGAGGAAGACAGTCGCAGGTGGAATCTTGATAGTAGTGGTATTTTTTCTGTTAAGAACTACTATTCCTCATTGCTAGCTCATGAGTTCAGGCTGATGCCTTACAGTGTAATTTGGAATTCCAAGTTTCTGTCTAAAGCCAAAATTTTCGTGTGGCTTGTTTACTGGGGGCTGGGTTCTTACAATGGACAATTTAATGGCGCAAGGGTGAAGAGTTAGTGTGTCACCTATTTTCCATTGTTGGTTGATGCAGAAGCATACCATCTGAAGACCAAGAAGCTTAATGACCATAGATAGGCTCCTACGAATTGTCCTAGTAGTTAGAGTTGTTTAGGTGTTTATTTTTATTTTATTTATTTTTTGTAATAAGGTCAATAGTGCTATGGCTTAATTTGGGCTTTTAGTTATTGGGGTGTTTTTGTAGTAAGGCTTGAAAGCCAAGGTTA